>CAWUFW010018858.1:0-206952 GCA_963921515.1 Calotriton arnoldi | reverse complement strand
GGCAGGAGGGGTGTGAGTCCCATGGTTGACCATCAGACTGACAATTGGCTTCCCCGAATCTGTGTGAGGACTTTAGGCAATGTTCAACTAAGGATGCCAGGGCTTGCTCTGTAATGTGCTGTACTTACTGTGGTGTGTGCGGTCAGTGCAGGTGACTGATGTTTGTCTGTTTCCCTAATTGTTTGCAGATACATCCACGGCCACAGGAGGGGACCAGGAGGAGCAGCGGAGCCAGACTGGGTCAGCATCGGACGAGTGGTCAGAGGGACCCAGTGGCACGGAGGGCGAGGGGAGCCACACCGAGGAGTCCTCAGCACCATCCACCTCAGCTGAGGACCACAGCAGCTCGGAGGATGACTCCCTTGTGGAGGCAGGTCTCAGCAGCCACCAAAGGCCAGCTAGTCTGTCTGGCCCCGCCACCACCACCACCACCCTCCCATTGGCTTACTGTGGTGTGTGCGGTCAGTGCAGGTGACTGATGTTTGTCTGTTTCCCTAATTGTTTGCAGATACATCCACGGCCACAGGAGGGGACCAGGAGGAGCAGCGGAGCCAGACTGGGTCAGCATCGGACGAGTGGTCAGAGGGACCCAGTGGCACGGAGGGCGAGGGGAGCCACACCGAGGAGTCCTCAGCACCATCCACCTCAGCTGAGGACCACAGCAGCTCGGAGGATGACTCCCTTGTGGCACGGAGGGACCCAGTGGCACGGAGGGCGAGGGAGCCACACCGAGGAGTCCTCAGCACCATCCACCTCAGCTGAGGACCACAGCAGCTCGGAGGATGACTCCCTTGTGGAGGCAGGTCTCAGCAGCCACCAAAGGCCAGCTAGTCTGTCTGGCCCCGCCACCACCACCACCACCCTCCCATTGGCTTACTGTGGTGTGTGCGGTCAGTGCAGGTGACTGATGTTTGTCTGTTTCCCTAATTGTTTGCAGATACATCCACGGCCACAGGAGGGGACCAGGAGGAGCAGCGGAGCCAGACTGGGTCAGCATCGGACGAGTGGTCAGAGGGACCCAGTGGCACGGAGGGCGAGGGGAGCCACACCGAGGAGTCCTCAGCACCATCCACCTCAGCTGAGGACCACAGCAGCTCGGAGGATGACTCCCTTGTGGAGGCAGGTCTCAGCAGCCACCAAAGGCCAGCTAGTCTGTCTGGCCCCGCCACCACCACCACCACCCTCCCATTGGCTTACTGTGGTGTGTGCGGTCAGTGCAGGTGACTGATGTTTGTCTGTTTCCCTAATTGTTTGCAGATACATCCACGGCCACAGGAGGGGACCAGGAGGAGCAGCGGAGCCAGACTGGGTCAGCATCGGACGAGTGGTCAGAGGGACCCAGTGGCACGGAGGGCGAGGGGAGCCACACCGAGGAGTCCTCAGCACCATCCACCTCAGCTGAGGACCACAGCAGCTCGGAGGATGACTCCCTTGTGGCACGGAGGGACCCAGTGGCACGGAGGGCGAGGGAGCCACACCGAGGAGTCCTCAGCACCATCCACCTCAGCTGAGGACCACAGCAGCTCGGAGGATGACTCCCTTGTGGAGGCAGGTCTCAGCAGCCACCAAAGGCCAGCTAGTCTGTCTGGCCCCGCCACCACCACCACCACCCTCCCATTGGCTTACTGTGGTGTGTGCGGTCAGTGCAGGTGACTGATGTTTGTCTGTTTCCCTAATTGTTTGCAGATACATCCACGGCCACAGGAGGGGACCAGGAGGAGCAGCGGAGCCAGACTGGGTCAGCATCGGACGAGTGGTCAGAGGGACCCAGTGGCACGGAGGGCGAGGGGAGCCACACCGAGGAGTCCTCAGCACCATCCACCACAGCTGAGGACCACAGCAGCTCGGAGGATGACTCCCTTGTGGAGGCAGGTCTCAGCAGCCACCAAAGGCCAGCTAGTCTGTCTGGCCCCGCCACCACCACCACCACCCTCCCATTGGCTCCCATTCCTGAGGTCCGTGGAGGCTCTGGTACTCGGGAGCGTGTCTCCTTCGTGCCAGGCACCGCAGCCCCTGCCCCTGTGTCCCCTGCTGCCCTGAGTGAGTAGTCTGTGTACCTCCTTCGGCAGCTCCATGTAGGGCAGACAGCAATGCTGAGTGTCCTCCATGCACACACCACTCTGTTGATACAGCTGGTGTCGTTCATGGAGGGCATCTCGACGGGTATGCCTGCCCTACAGAGGAGCAATAGGTCCATGGACTCCTCCCTGACGGCAGCAGTGTCCCTCCTCCAATAGTCCCTCACCCCTCCCACCTCTGCCCCATCCACACTTCCTGCCCCCCTACCTGTCCAAAGCACATGCACACCTGCACAGTCACCCAAACACACAGACACGAGCAGCACAGACACACCCAAGAGAAAGGCAAGACGTGCACACACGCATCCTCAGGGGACTGATACCACAGACACAGGGGACGGGGAACACACACAGGCATCCACATTAACTCCGCAGTCCTCCAAATCCTCTCCCTCCAAGACCCCTTCCCTTGCCTGCTAACACACCTACACAGCAGATCTTCCTGTGTGACCTCGGCCTCTTCCCCTCCAATCTTGCTGATCCAGCATACCAGGGGAAGAGGAAGTCCACCCACACAGAGGGAGTGCCCCTCGCTCCCGGACACCCTCCCCAGGCGCAGGCAGAGTGAGCCCCCCACCCGCAAGTCCCCCGGTCCCGGAAGAGCAAGACCCCGCCACCGCCCTGCAAGTCAACCACCCAGTCTCTCACCTCCATCCCCCAGGCCACCACTCCACAGGTTCCACCACCACACCCTGCCCCAGGTTCCCCCACACACCGATACCGCATCCCCAAACTGCTTAGGCCCTCCCCCTGCCACTTGCTCTTCCACCCCCAAACCAGACGCTCTGCCTGTTTGTGCCACTGGTGTGGAGACCGTGTCCCCCCTCTGTCCTGCCCAGCTCTTCTGCCCCCCTTCCACTACCTTGGAGTCATGCACTGCGGTGGAGTCCACAACCACCCCGTCTGACTCGGGCATTGCATTGGGGACCCAGTCCACTCCATCTGACCAGCCCACTGCAGTGGTTGCAGCACCAACTCCATCTGACTTGAGCCCTGCGGTGGTGCCAGCCCCCCTGAGTCAGACACCTCCACTGCAGTTGCCGGTGACACTCCTGCACCCACCTCCCCTTCACTGCCTCCTTCTGGCATCCCCTGATCCTGTCCCTGCGGTGCCTGGCCTGCCCCTCGTATGCCCCTCCAAGGGGGATGTCCCCTGTCCGTACCTGTGCAGGCAAGCAATTGTTGACAAGTTGTCACACATCACCCTGTTGGGACTGTATATTTGGACTGGCCATTGGCCTTAGTTTATTTTGGACTTTTGATTTGAGTTGCACACTTGCTGAATAAAGCCTATTTTTGTTTACTTGTGGTTAATCTTTGGAGGTACATGATGTAGATGTGTAGAATCATGCATTTGCTGTTGTAATAGTGTTCAGATCAGGTAAATGAAGTTTTGCTGTGATGGGCTTCATGTGGTCCATGGGATATGTGTCCTAATCTAGTCTGGATCTATAGAATCCTTTGCTGCAGTCTGAGGGTGTAATGTTCAGCATTTGACACAGGGATGTACGTTTAGCATTTGTAGATTACCATCTTTGTCCTACACTGATGCACATCTGGTGGGATTACCACTGTCCAATGTTCCTAGTACCCTGACTGTGTGCCCGTCTCCAATGGACATGCAGTTTAGCACATCAAATTTGGAGGACTCATCTGTGTACACAGTGCAAGTTGCTTGACACGTGTCTTGGGTGTATGCAGATGACTGACGTGACACTCCCGTGCCCAGGCTGATATGAGCAGAGCCTTCAGTATGTTGTAGTTGTTGACTCACTGACCGAGTGTTCTGCTGACATGTTTGAGTCATGCACAGACAAGGTTTGGCACAGCTGACCTTCCACAGGAGTGGAGTGCCCTCATGCCAGTGCGTGATTCCGTGATATAGGCTGTGCCCATGTAGTGTGTTGTGTAGGCATGTCTGTGCGTGTTCCCTTCTCCTTTTCCTACACAGGCTGTGTCCCTACGGATGTTCCTGATTGTGATGCTTGCTGAGTTGTTCTGTGTTCATCCAGCATCTTGGACCTGGTTACTCCGGGATGTGGGTGCATGGCAAACTAATGTTCATGAGGTTGTCATCCCTAGTTGTCTTTGTTGTCAGGGCTGGGGATGTGGGCAAACGCAGATGGGACACAGTCAGGATTCCTCTTGGCACTTGTTGGTTACACGAGTAATGTGATTTTCTGTTTGTGTATGCTTTCAGTGATTGTGACACATTGTGTGTGTGACTGCTGCCACTCCTCAGGGTCAGAGCTGCAATGTTGGAAGTTGTCTATGTGTGTCCTTTGTGGGTCAGCTTGGCTTCTTCATTGGTGTGTGACTATGGCCAGGATCCCATTGTTTGGGGTGGATTTCACGTCATGCCCATGTACGGCATACTGTGCAGTGTGTCAGACATTCACAAGTATTGTTGACTGGCCATGTGTGATGGGTTTCTGCACCTTATATCCCCCCACCACCCCTGAGATTGTCATGGGTGCATGTGCAATGTCAGCAGTCCATGTGAGCTTCAACGCTGCACATTGGTGGAGTTCAAGGTGTGTGGCATTGAGTGTGTGCAAATGTGAGTTGTTGCATGGCTGGGGCACTACCTCCATATTTTCCTTGGCTGGCAGGCCATGCTGAGTGCTTTGTGCTTGTATAGGTGTGATGGTAGTTTGTTGCTCAGGACACATGGCTGTGGTTCACAGTGTGGATGACATCTACCTTTGTCATCACAGTGTGATTGTCATGCAGGCTAGTGTCACCACAATGTGGGGTCCCTGGGGGAGTGCTGTGGTGGTTCTGTCTCTTGCTGTGTGTGTTGCTGTTCCTACAAGCTTGTGTGACATGTGTAATTTGGGCTCCCTCTCAACTCACAATGCCTGTTTGCCCACATAGGGGAATCCAATCCATGAGTTACTTTTGTATGTGACTGTGTTGACATATGTGTATCAGTAAATCTGGCCTCCTCATGTGTTGTGTGTTTGCCTGGGGACACTGGCACACAACCCCCCTCACCTGTTGTGTATGATATGCAGTGTGAGTCTGCCTGTTTGTGCTTTTGCACCACTGCATTGGCATATCTTTAGTTTGCCATTGGCTGTATGTTGTTTGTTGGCTTTCCCCTGCTGGCCCTGGGACTGCTAGGTCATCAGTCAGCACATTGATCATGGTTAGTATGTCCCATTGCTGCCATGGTATGGTATTTGTTCACCTGACATCTACAGTCACCACAGGATATCTACATTTGTGTGTCCATTGGTGCTGATATGTGGGTCTGCATTATGATGCTCACTTCTGTCATTGTGTTATTTGTGAATGTAGACAATGTGGGCCCCCATGGCTGATGTTTGTGTGCACATGGCCAGAACGATGTGTCATTGGCACTGCACTGCTTGCCTCACACAATCTATGTTGCTATGGGACACAAGCACTACAATGCCACTGTAGTGTTTGGTGTTGTGTGGCCAGGAATAATCCCTGCAGTTATGTTTTTGCAGCTTTTACCAGGACTACACTTCCCTTTTGGGCACTGTGGTGATGGGGCTTTGGGCCCCATTGCCACACTGTTCAAAATGTGCTTCAGCTATGGAGCACACACTTACCTTTTGGGCACTGTGGTGATGGGGCTTTGGGCCCCATTGCCACACTGTTCAAAATGTGCTTCAGCTATGGAGCACACACTTACCTTTTGGGCACTGTGGTGATGGGGCTTTGGGCCCCATTGCCACACTGTTCAAAATGTGCTTCAGCAGCTATGGGGCACACACTTACCTTATGGGCACTGTGGTGATGGGGCTTTGGGCCCCATTGCCACACTGTTCAAAATGTGCTTCAGCAGCTATGGGGCACACACTTACCTTATGGGCACTGTGGTGATGGGGCTTTGGGCCCCATTGCCACACTGTTCAAAATGTGCTTCAGCTATGGGGCACACACTTACCTTATGGGCACTGTGGTGATGGGGCTTTGGGCCACATTGCCACAGTGGTCATGGTCTGCTTGCATTGTGTAGGCCACACACACAATTATGTGTGACACATGTGTTAGGGGGTCACATTGTATGTTCAATGTCATGTTCAGTGTTGTATGCATTTGACACAGACCACACACGCTTGTCATGGTGTTGGGGGCTGGGATGTAATTTACAGACAGTCCTTATGTGGGAGTATGCTAGTTGTGTCATGCATTACCCGTCCTATGAGTAGGGGTGGTTGTAGTGACAGGCATCCAGCCACCCATGAGTGGTGATGGTAGTAGTGGCAGGCATCCAGGCCCCCCTGGGTAGGGGTGGTAGTAGTGGCATGCATCCAGCCCCCCCTGGATAGGGGTGGTGGTAGTGGCAGGCATCCATCCCCCTAAGGGTGGGTATGGTAGTAGTGGCAGGCATCCATCCCCCTAAGGGTGGGGATGGTAGTAGTGGCAGGCATCCATCCCCCTAAGGGTGGGTATGGTAGTAGTGGCAGGCATCCATTCCCCTAAGGGTGGGGATGGTGGTAGTGGCAGCCATCCAGCCCCCTATGGGTGGGGATGGTAGTAGTGGTAGGCATCCAGACCCCCATGAGTGGGGATGGTAGTAGTGGTAGGCATCCAGCCCCCCATGAGTGGGGATGGTAGTAGTGACAGGCATCCAGGCCCCCCTGGGTAGGGGTGGTAGTAGTGGCAGGCATCCATCCCCCTAAGGGTGGGGATGGTAGTAGTGACAGGCATCCAGCCCCCCCTGGATAGGGGTGGTGGTAGTGGCAGGCATCCAGGCCCCCCTGAGTAGAGGTGGTGGTAGTGACAGGCATCCAGGCCCCCCTGGGTAGGGGTGGTAGTAGTGGCAGGCATCCATCCCCCTAAGGGTGGGGATGGTAGTAGTGGCAGCCATCCAGCCCCCTATGGGTGGGGATGGTAGTAGTGGTAGGCATCCAGCCCCCCATGAGAGGGGATGGTAGTAGTGGCAGGCATCCAGCCCCCCCTGAGTAGGGGTGGTGGTAGTGACAGGCATCCAGGCCCCCCTGGGTAGGGGTGGTAGTAGTGGCAGGCATCCATCCCCCTAAGGGTGGGTATGGTAGTAGTGGCAGGCATCCAGGCCCCCCTGGGTAGGGGTGGTAGTAGTGGCATGCATCCAGCCCCCCCTGGATAGGGGTGGTGGTAGTGGCAGGCATCCAGCCCCCCCTGAGTAGGGGTGGTGGTAGTGACAGGCATCCAGGCCCCCCTGGGTAGGGGTGGTGGTAGCGGCAGGCATCCATCCCCCTTAGGGTGGGTATGTTAGTAGTGACAGGCATCCAGCCCCCCTGGATAGGGGTGGTGGTAGTGGCAGGCATCCATCCCCCTAAGGGTGGGGATGGTAGTAGTGGCAGCCATCCAGCCCCCTATGGGTGGGGATGGTAGTAGTGGTAGGCATCCAGGTCCCCCTGGGTAGGGGTGGTAGTAGTGGCATGCATCCAGCCCCCCCTGGATAGGGGTGGTGGTAGTGGCAGGCATCCAGCCCCCCCTGAGTAGGGGTGGTGGTAGTGACAGGCATCCAGGCCCCACTGGGTAGGGGTGGTAGTAGTGGCAGGCATCCATCCCCCTAAGGGTGGGTATGGTAGTAGTGGCAGGCATCCATCCCCCTAAGGGTGGGTATGGTAGTAGTAGCAGGCATCCATCCCCCTAAGGGTGGGGATGGTAGTAGTGGCAGCCATCCAGCTACCTATGGGTTGGGATGGTAGTAGAGGCAGGCATCCAGGCCCCCCTGAGTAGGGGTGGTGGTAGTGGCAGGCATCCAGCCCCCTGGGTAGGGGTGGTGGTAGTGGCAGGCATCCAGGCCCCCTGAGTAGGGGTGGTGGTAGTGACATGCATCCAGGCCCCCCTGAGTAGGGGTGGTGGTAGTGACAGGCATCCAGGCCCCCCTGGGTAGGGGTGGTAGTAGTGGCAGGCATCCATCCCCCTAAGGGTGGGTATGGTAGTAGTGGCAGGCATCCATTCCCCTAAGGGTGGGGATGGTGGTAGTGGCAGCCATCCAGCCCCCTATGGGTGGGGATGGTAGTAGTGGTAGGCATCCAGACCCCCATGAGTGGGGATGGTAGTAGTGGTAGGCATCCAGCCCCCCATGAGTGGGGATGGTAGTAGTGGTAGGTATCCAGCCCCCCATGAGTGGGGATGGTAGTAGTGACAGGCATCCAGGCCCCCCTGGGTAGGGGTGGTAGTAGTGGCAGGCATCCATCCCCCTAAGGGTGGGGATGGTAGTAGTGACAGGCATCCAGCCCCCCCTGGATAGGGGTGGTGGTAGTGGCAGGCATCCAGGCCCCCCTGAGTAGGGGTGGTGGTAGTGACAGGCATCCAGGCCCCCCTGGGTAGGGGTGGTAGTAGTGGCAGGCATCCATCCCCCTAAGGGTGGGTATGGTAGTAGTGGCAGGCATCCATCCCCCTAAGGGTGGGGATGGTAGTAGTGGCAGCCATCCAGCCCCCTATGGGTGGGGATGGTAGTAGTGGTAGGCATCCAGCCCCCCATGAGAGGGGATGGTAGTAGTGGCAGGCATCCAGCCCCCCCTGAGTAGGGGTGGTGGTAGTGACAGGCATCCAGGCCCCCTGGGTAGGGGTGGTAGTAGTGGCAGGCATCCATCCCCTAAGGGTGGGTATGGTAGTAGTGGCAGGCATCCAGGCCCCCCTGGGTAGGGGTGGTAGTAGTGGCATGCATCCAGCCCCCCCTGGATAGGGGTGGTGGTAGTGGCAGGCATCCAGCCCCCCCTGAGTAGGGGTGGTGGTAGTGACAGGCATCCAGGCCCCCCTGGGTAGGGGTGGTGGTAGTGGCAGGCATCCATCCCCCTTAGGGTGGGTATGGTAGTAGTGGCAGGCATCCATCCCCCTAAGGGTGGGGATGGTAGTAGTGACAGGCATCCAGCCCCCCCTGGATAGGGGTGGTGGTAGTGGCAGGCATCCAGCCCCCCCTGAGTAGGGGTGGTGGTAGTGACAGGCATCCAGGCCCCCCTGAGTAGGGGTGGTGGTAGTGACAGGCATCCAGGCCCCCCTGGGTAGGGGTGGTAGTAGTGGCAGGCATCCATCCCCCTAAGGGTGGGTATGGTAGTAGTGGCAGGCATCCATCCCCCTAAGGGTGGGGATGGTAGTAGTGGCAGCCATCCAGCCCCCTATGGGTGGGGATGGTAGTAGTGGTAGGCATCCAGGCCCCCCTGGGTAGGGGTGGTAGTAGTGGCATGCATCCAGCCCCCCCTGGATAGGGGTGGTGGTAGTGGCAGGCATCCAGCCCCCCCTGAGTAGGGGTGGTGGTAGTGACAGGCATCCAGGCCCCACTGGGTAGGGGTCGTAGTAGTGGCAGGCATCCATCCCCCTAAGGGTGGGTATGGTATTAGTGGCAGGCATCCAGGCCCCCCTGTGTAGGGGTGGTAATAGTGGCATGCATCCAGCCCCCCCTGGATAGGGGTGGTGGTAGTGGCAGGCATCCAGCCCCCCCTGGGTAGGGGTGGTAGTAGTGGCATGCATCCATCCCCCTAAGGGTGGGGATGGTAGTAGTGACAGGCATCCAGCCCCCCCTGGATAGGGGTGGTGGTAGTGGCAGGCATCCATCCCCCTAAGGGTGGGTATGGTAGTAGTGGCAGGCATCCAGGCCCCCCTGGATAGGGGTGGTGGTAGTGACAGGCATCCAGGCCCCCCTGAGTAGTTGTGGTGGTAGTGACAGGCATCCAGGCCCCCCTGGGTAGGGGTGGTAGTAGTGGCAGGCATCCAGGCCCCCCTGGGTAGGGGTGGTAGTAGTGGCAGGCATCCAGCCCCCTAAGGGTGGGTATGGTAGTAGTGGCAGGCATCCATCCCCCTAAGGCAGGGGATGGTAGTAGTGGCAGCCATCCAGCTCCCTATGGCTGGGGATGGTAGTAGTGGTAGGCATCCAGCCCCCCATGAGTGGGGATGGTAGTAGTGGTAGGCATCCAGCCCCCCATGAGTGGGGATGGTAGTAGTGACAGATATCCAGGCCCCCCTGGGTAGGGGTGGTAGTAGTGGCAGGCATCCATCCCCCTAAGGGTGGGTATGGTAGTAGTGGCAGGCATCCAGGCCCCCCTGGGTAGGGGTGGTAGTAGTGGCATGCATGCAGCCCCCCCTGGATAGGGGTGGTGGTAGTGGCAGGCATCCAGCCCCCCTGAGTAGGGGTGGTGGTAGTGACAGGCATCCAGGCCCCCTGGGTAGGGGTGGTGGTAGTGGCAGGCATCCATCCCCCTTAGGGTGGGTATGGTAGTAGTGGCAGGCATCCATCCCCCTAAGGGTGGGGATGGTAGTAGTGACAGTCATCCAGCCCCCCCTGGATAGGGGTGGTGGTAGTGGCAGGCATCGAGCCCCCCCTGAGTAGGGGTGGTGGTAGTGACAGGCATCCAGCCCCCCCTGGATAGGGGTGGTGGTAGTGGCAGGCATCGAGCCCCCCCTGAGTAGGGGTGGTGGTAGTGACAGGCATCCAGGCCCCCTGGGTAGGGGTGGTAGTAGTGGCAGGCATCCAGGCCCCCTGGGTAGGGGTGGTAGTAGTGGCATGCATCCAGCCCCCCTGGATAGGGGTGGTGGTAGTGGCAGGCATCCAGCCCCCCCTGAGTAGGGGTGGTGGTAGTGACAGGCATCCAGGGCCCCCTGGGTAGGGGTGGTAGTAGTGGCAGGCATCCATCACCCTATGGGTGGGTATGGTAGTAGTGGCATGCATCCAGCCCCCCCTGGATAGGGGTGGTGGTAGTGGCAGGCATCCATTCCCCTAAGGGTGGGGTTGGTAGTAGTGACAGGCATCCAGCCCCCCCTGGATAGGGGTGGTGGTAGTGGCAGGCATCCAGCCCCCCCTGAGTAGGGGTGGTGGTAGTGACAGGCATCCAGGCCCCCCTGAGTAGGGGTGGTGGTAGTGACAGGCATCCAGGCCCCCCTGGGTAGGGGTGGTAGTAGTGGCAGGCATCCATCCCCCTAAGGGTGGGTATGGTAGTAGTGGCAGGCATCCATCCCCCTAAGGGTGGGGATGGTAGTAGTGGCAGCCATCCAGGCCCCCCTGGGTAGGGGTGGTAGTAGTGGCATGCATCCAGCCCCCCCTGGATAGGGGTGGTGGTAGTGGCAGGCATCCAGCCCCCCCTGAGTAGGGGTGGTGGTAGTGGCAGGCATCCATCCCCCTTAGGGTAGGTATGGTAGTAGTGGCAGGCATCCATCCCCCTAAGGGTGGGGATGGTAGTAGTGACAGGCATCCAGCCCCCCTGGATAGGGGTGGTGGTAATGGCAGGCATCCAGCCCCCCTGAGTAGGGGTGGTGGTAGTGACAGGCATCCAGGCCCCCTGGGTAGGGGTGGTAGTAGTGGCAGGCATCCAGGCCCCCCTGGGTAGGGGTGGTAGTAGTGGCATGCATCCAGCCCCCCTGGATAGGGGTGGTGGTAGTGGCAGGCATCTAGCCCCCCCTGAGTAGGGGTGGTGGTAGTGACAGGCATCCAGGCCCCCCTGGGTAGGGGTGGTAGTAGTGGCAGGCATCCATCCCCCTTGGGTGTGTATGGCATTGGTGTTGGCCATCCCACCCCTATGGTTCTGCTGTTGCTAGTGTACGTTATTTGTGCATCCCTATGTGTGTGTGACATATTTCGTGTACGTGTGGTTTGTTTGTATTGTTGGTGTTTGACTTACCGTCTGCGCCGTACGCGTCCGTGCCGGTCCCGGTAATAGATGTAGAGTATAGGTAGGACCTGCGCAATGGGATTCATGCTTGGATCGTCTCGTTCGGGTTTCTCGTGTCTTCGAGTCGTACTCGTAGCAGGCTTGTTCGTCTCGTAGCCGTGGATCGTCTTGTGGCGCGAAACGGAGCTTATGTACGGCTCGCCCGGATGCTCAAACGTGCCGGACGTAGCGACGAGTTCGGCGCGTACGGAAGACGCATCGTACTAGTCCGGCCGGAAGGTGCTGTGTATTTGGTTCCGTGCGACTCGATTCGGCGTTTACGGATCCGGCTCGGGCGGGGAACAGGAGCTGGAATGGGTAAGTACGGCTCGCTCGGAATCTGGGCTGTTATGCGCATCGTACTTGTTCGTTCGGTAGAGTGTTCGAGTCGGTCTGAAAACACGCGTTCGGCTGGTATTTTTTCCGGACGAATACTGTTAGGTGCGCTTCCGGCCGACATCGGAATCGACCCCTATGTCTTAGGTTACGGCAAAACAAAACAAATTATAGACATGTCTCAACATGTCAAAACAGTGGGCGCCATTTCCAACAGTTTATAACAGTTCTTTACATTCCGTAGGACATCATAAAAGTGCACAGTGATCAAAGATGTTAAATGTATGAAAAGAAATATGAAGACATGCATAGTTTGTGTGTTTTGCCCATGCAATAGTCACGTAGTTTTGATGATCACATTATTAAATCTCATGTTTAAGGGAGGTTACTGTTTCCCCAGAGGGCAGTTTACAAAACGCGTGTGCTCCTAATGCAAACATGACTGTGTTGAGGAATTCAACATGTTATAAATGTTTGCAATCAAAAGTAACTCTGTATGCAATCAACAGTTGACTTGTTCTCATTATGCTTCATACAACTTTTTGGCTCTGCATAAAATGTTTCCTACAGGAGAAAGATTCTACATAGTACATACTAACTTTTGTAAGCAGCCTTGAGTAATTGGAGAGAATTGTGTTACCATGATAATTTATACTTAACTTGGAAGAGTGTTTGCACCAGGTACTAACATATGCATGTATGCTTGTTTTGCTTTAGAAGAAGAGCTATCTGTAAAGTTTTCATCACAGTATGAAAGGTGCAGGTAGTATGATCTTTAGCAACATCAGATCATCGTTAGTTTTAGCAAATAGTGTGTTTTTTGACAACTGTGGCATAGAATGTACACTGTTCTTAGTAGAATCTTTTGAATACTCTGCGGTGTATTTCTCCTGTGAGTTTCACTGTTTGCAAACAGTGTGGTATAGAATGAACCCTCTCCATAGAGTAAACACTGTTTACAGTACTCAGGGCCACATGTATCATTATTGGAAATAGCGATTACCTAATTGCGATTTTCTGCGAATCGCAATTAGGTAATCGCTATTCCTAATGTATGAAACTCCATGAGTTTCATTTAGTGATTCCTAGTGGGCCACAAATCACCCTACCTCATGAATATTAATGAGGTAAGTCACAATTTATGGCCCATTAGGAATTGCTAAAATCATGGGGAAGGTGCCCTGATGGGGTTAGTAGAACACCATGTCCATGATTGCTTTTAAATAAAGCAATCATCTTTTTAATGCAGCCCATTTTCCATAAAGGATAACGGGTTGCATCTAAAAAAAAAAAGAAAAGTTTTCTTCTTTTTTTTTTTTTAAAGCAGGCACTGCCTGCTTTGAAAACACATTTTTGCTACTATTCCCAAAAGGAGTCCCTTCCCATTTGTGAATGGGTTACCGTCTACTAGGTAGTAAAATGCTAATTTTTTGCGACCGCATTTCGATCACAAAACATTCTTACATACCACCCTGATTCGTGCAACAACTCTCATTTGCACACACTCAACACCACACACCTTGATCTCCACCAATGTGCAGCAGTGAAGCTCACATGGACTTGTGACATTGCACATGCACCCATGACAATCCCAGGGGTGTCGGTGGGAACTAAGGTGCAGAAACCCATCACACATGGCCAGTCAACAAGACTCGTGAATTTCTGACACACTGCACAGTACGCCGTACATGGGCATGACGTGAAATCCACCCCAATCAATGGGATCCCGGCCACAGTCACACACCAATGAAGAAGCCAAGGTGACCCACAAAGAACACACATAGACAACTTCCAACATTGCAGCTCTGACCCTGAGGAGTGGCAGCAGTTACACACACAACGTGTCACAATCACTGAAAGCTACCACAAACTGTAAATTACATGACTTGTGTAACCAACAAGGGCCAAGGGGAATCCTGACTGTGTCCCATCTGCGTTTGCCCACATCCCCAGCCCTGACAACAAAGACAACTAGGGATGACAACCTGATGAACATTAGTTTGCCATGCACCCACATCCCGGAGAAACCAGGTCCAAGATGTTGGATGAACACAGGACAACTCAGCAAGCATCACAAACAGGAACATCCCTAGGGACACAGCCTGTGTAGGAAAAGGGAAGGGAACACACACAGACATGCTCACACAACACGGGCCCAGGCAATGTCACGGGATTACACACTGCCATGAGGGCACTCCACTCCTGTGGAAGGTCCGCTGTGCCAAACCTTGTCTGTGCACGACTCAAACATGTCAGCAGAACACTCGGTCAGTGAGTCAACAACTACAACACACTGAAGGCTCTGCTCACATCAGCCTGGGTACGGGAGTGTCACGTCAGTCATCTGCATACACCCAAAACACGTGTCAAGCAAGTTGCACTGTATACACAGATGAGTCCTTCAACATTGATGTGCTAAACTGCATGTCCAGTGGAGATGGGCACACAGTCAGGGAAATAGAAACATTGAACAGTGGTAAGCCCACCAGATGTGCATCAGTGTAAGCCAAAGATGTTAATTTACAAATGCAAAACGTACATCCCTGTGTCAAATGCTGAACATTACACCCTCAGACTGCAGCAAAGGATGCTATAGATCCAGACTACATTAGGACACATATCCCATGGACCACATGGAGTCCATCACAGCAACACTTCATTTTCATGATCTGAACACTATTACAACTGCAAATGCATGATGATACTCATCTACATCATGTACATCCAAAGAAAAACAACAAGTAAACAAAAAGAGGCTTTATTCAGCAAATGTTAAACTAAAAATTTAAGTCCAAAAGAAACTAAGGCCAATGGCCAGTCCAAATACACAGTCCCAACAGGGTGATATGTGACAACTTGTCACCCATTGCTTGCCTGCACTGGTATGGACAGGGGACATCCCCCTCGGAAGGGCATACAAGGGGCAGGCCAGGCACCGCAGGGACAGGATCAGGGGATGCCAGAAGGAGGCAGTGAAGTGGTGGTGGGTGCAGGAGTGTCACCGGCAACTGCAGTGGAGGTGTCTGACTCAGTGGGGGCCGGCACCACTGTAGGGCACAAGTCAGATGGTGTGGGTGCTGCAACCACTGCAGTGGGCCGGTCAGATGGAGTGGACTGGGTCCCCATTGCAGTGTCCGAGTCAGACGGGGTGGTTGTGGACTCCACTGCAGTGCATGACTCCAAGGGAGTGGAAGGGGGGGCAGATGAGGTGGGCAGGACAGAGGGGGGACCCGGTCTCCACACCAGTGGCACAAACAGGCAGAGCGTCTGGTTTGGGGGTGGAAGAGCAAGTGGTAGGGGGGAGGGCCTAAGCAGTTTGGGGATGCGGTATCGGTGTGTGGGGGAACCTGGGGCAGGGTGTGGCGGTGGAACCTGTGGAGTGGTGGCCTGGGGGATGGAGGAGAGAGACTGTGTGGTGGAGCTGCGTGGTGGTGGTGGTGGGGTCTTGCCCTTCCTAGTCCGGGGGGACTTTCGAATGGGGTCCTCAGTCTGCCTGTGCCTGGGGGAGAGTGTCTGGGTGTGAGGGGCACTCCCCTCTGTGTGTGGTGGTCGCCTCTTCCGCCTGGACTTTGTGTCAGATGTATCTGTGGGGAAGAGGCCAAGCTCACAGAGGAAGAGCTTCTGGGAGGGGGGGTTGCAGGTGAGGCAAGGGAAGAGGTTTTGGAGGGAGAGGCATCTGAGGACTGCGGAGTGCTCGTGGATGCGTGTGTGTGTGTCTGGGCCCCATCCCCTGTGAGTGAGATATCAGTCCCCTGACTGTGCTTGCGTGTGCGTCTGGAGTTTGGCTTGTGTGTCTGTGTGCTGCTTGTGTCTGTGCTGGTGCGTGCCGGTGCCGGTGTGTGTGTGCTTGGGACAGGTAGGGTGCTGGGGATTGTGGATGGGGCAGAGGTAGGAGGGGTGAGGGACTGTTGCAGGAGGGACACTGCTGCCGTCAGTGAGGAGGCCATGGACTGATTGGTCCGATGTAGGGCAGACATGCCAGATGACATGCCCTCCATGAATGACACCAGTTGTGCCAAAAGACCCGTGTGTGCATGGAGGACACTCAGCATTGATGTCTGCCCTACATGGATCTGTTTCAGCAAGTCCACAGACTCCACACTCAGGGCAGCAGGGGGGACAGAGGCAGGGGGTGCGGTGCCTGGCATGAAGGAGACACGCTCCCCTACACGGGAGCCTCCACGGACATGTGGGATGGGAGCAGATGGGAGGGTGGAGATGGTGGTGGTGGCGGGGACAGACTTGCTTGACGTTGCCTCTGGTCTGCTGACACCCGCCTCCACAAGGGAGTCCTCACTGGAAGTGCTGTTTTCCCCAGCCGAGGTGGTCGTAGCTGAGGTCTCCTCAGTGTGGCTCCCCTCACCCTCTGTGCCACTGGGTCCCTTGGTCTCCCCTGCAGTGGACCCAGTCTGGCTCTGCCGCTCCTCTTGGTCCGTGGAGCTGTCTCCTCCTGTGGCCGTGAATGTATCTGCAAACAATCAGGATAAACAGAGCAACATTAGTCACCTGTACTGACCACACACACACCACAGTAAGTACAGCACATCACAGAGCAAGCCCTGCCATCATTTGCTAGACATTGCAATAAGTGCTGACACTGATTTGAAGAAGCCCATTGTCTGCCTGACAGTCAGTCATGCCACACATATCCTACCTGTCCATGCACCCATCTGTCTGCTGCCTGTTGTATGCGACTAATCATATGTGCACACATGCACCACATACACAGTTGTTGGACATCCAAGAGAACATATGGAAATGTGTCACTCCAAACACATGCCATCTCCTGCCACTGACTCAGTACATGTGTCAGGAAAAGTGATGGGCAAAGTCTCTGTTGATATGCAGGTTTTGGTTCCATCACCAGACACAATGATGTCCTCATGTCCTGATAGACAATGCAACAATGGTGTACATGCAGGACATGTCACACCACTGCTGGATCACCCTTTGCGATTGGAATGTCATGGCACAGGCCTGTCTGGCAAGTCAGTCATAACTGTCTCCTGTCACAGGGGCAGTGCATGCACACAACACCAGTCTGCACTGTGTCACAATCATGGAAGTTTTTGAAAAGTAAGCCCTGTAGCTGACAGGTGCACATGTGCACCCCTGGCCAGCCTCATCATGAGGACTGAGATGATCCCACGTCAATCAAATGAGACATTTGAGTGACTGCAAACACAAATCCATACACATGAGCACTTCAACGTTTGATGAGAATGAACCAAAGCTGCCTGCACCCCAATGTTTCATACAAAATTGTGCACAGTCAAGGGATTAGAGACCTATGCATTGACCTATGTGCAGATCCCATAGTCACAACTCAGATGGCTGGCCACCCCAAATTGTTAAACACTCCAGGAGTCCAAATAGAAAGGCCACACCACGGTGACACAGAGGCATACACCTGAGTGCCCTCTTCACAATGCCCAATATGTATGCTGACACACGGGAGTGGGAGAACAGAGTGCCTTCGATGTCCGCATTACAGTCCTGGTCCATGTGCAACATGGTATTACCCTGAACACTAGGCAGGTGGCTATGCATGTGTCACACACATGATGTACATACTACTGAGGCTCCTACCTTGGTCTCTGCAGCAGCATGGGTGTGTGGCACATACCCCAGACATGTGGTGAGTCAGAGCAGCAATTGGAACACATGTTAAAGCCATACCCAGAGTACATGTCAGATCACAGGCATTGTGAGCAATTGTACCACCCATGCAGCCCACCACAAAGTTCCTGTAACTTATGCTGTCCCCAACTTGAACCACAGGTAACTGCAAGTACACAGTACCCAAGTGACCTAAGTCACAGACTGTAAGGGCCACACCTGTGTATCAGATGAGGAGGGGGCATGACACAAGTGAGGGACATGAGTCCAGGACAACATGACAGTTGTACTGTGGAAGTGGAACCAGGCTAAAGGAGTGCATAGAGCATGTCAGTCATAGTACACAGTTGAGGCTAGCACTTACCCCCTCCTTGCTGCTGTCTGGCCTTCAGCTGCCCATCCAGGTCAGGGAAGACCACCGACAGGATCCGGAGCATGTGGGGGGTCAGGGTCCGGTGTCCGCCCCTCCTGCGAGGAGGCGACAGCTTCAGCTGGACCCTTGCGATCCTCCGGGTCCAGCCCGAAGGTCCTGCCACCGCTTCTGGCAGTTGCGGATCCTGCGCCTGTAGACCCCCACCGATCGTACTGCCCAGACGATGGTCAGCCAGATCTCCTGCTTCTGGTGGGCATCAACCTGTGAGGATGACAAAGTGAAAAGGCCATTACTACACATGCAACATTTCCGAGCATCACACAGTTGGATATACATGTCTCAATCACAGGGGCATATGATGTACACAGGCAGTGCAACTATGGCTATGAACAGTTTGCCAGCAGTTACCAAATGGTATCATTGCCTGGGAAGTCAAACCTTGTTGAAATCACTGTTACTGCACTATACCTGTTCAGTGCATGTAACTACACACTTTGGGGGGTGCCAAGTACTCAGTGAGCATGCTAGCCAGTGGTGT
The DNA here is from genome assembly GCA_963921515.1 of Calotriton arnoldi. Taxonomy (NCBI): domain Eukaryota; kingdom Metazoa; phylum Chordata; class Amphibia; order Caudata; family Salamandridae; genus Calotriton; species Calotriton arnoldi. Next base: position 188,394 of record CAWUFW010018858.1, on the reverse strand, counting down.
GCACACTGTAAGTCTTGCTAGTCAGACAACATGCACATTTAGTAAGGCAGTGGACAGCACACTCACCTGCTCCCCTGGTTTCCCATACAGCTTGCTGTACTGTGGAAGGAGGCTGTCCAGCAGGGCCTGGTTCTCCTCAGTGCTGAAGGCTGGGGCTCTCTCCCCAGTACGTGCCATTGCAGTAGCCAGAGGATGCAGAGGCAGCAGCAGTGGTGGTGGCAGATGTCGTCCTGGAGCATGTAGTGCAGGCAAGTGAGCTCTCAGGGGAACAGCCAGCATTATATGTGTGCTGCAGAGGCAGATACTGTCCCATGTGTCCAAAGTGATAGGTCCAAGTCGTTTGCATCTTCTGAATCTGGCCAATCCATGGAATTGCACCACTTATACACGCCCACAGCATCCTTCAAAAGTTCAACTTCATGACACCCATGAATTTGCAACATTGTTGTGGGTGGCCAACTGAATTCACTGCATCAGACTCGTTAAAGCTTCGAAAACGCGTCCGTTACCATGTCAGGCCATAGCCAATGTGTGCGCACCGATCGGACCATTGCTGTACAACGCGTATTTCGAAAAACAACACGCATCCGTCCACATCAAATGCAATGGCCAATGCGTGCACACCGATCGGTCCATTGCTGTACAACGCGTATTTCGGATGACAACACGCATCCGTCCACATCAAATGCAATGGCCAATGCGTGCGCACCGATCGGTCCATTGCTGTACAACGCGTATTTCGGATGACAACACGCATCCGTCCACATCAAATGCAATGGCCAATGCGTGCGCACCGATCGGTCCATTGCTGTACAACGCGTATTTCGGATGACAACACACATCCGTCCACATCAAATGCAATGGCCAATGCGTGCGCACTGATCGGTCCATAGCTGTACAACGCGTATTTCGGATGACAACACGCATCCGTCCACATCATATGCAATGGCCAATGCGTGCGCACCGATTGGTCCATTGCTGTACAACGCGTCCCTGTACAAGTCACTCGCATATGTCACCATGGTTGTCACTGGTGAACGTATGCCAGCCACAATTACTTGCCAGGGACTCAGGGGCACACCTACAACACCACAGCCTGTCCACACTGTATCCTAAGGCATGTAAGGCTGCATTACCTGTGTGTGTATGGGGGTCAACATGTGGTTTTTTTGATGGCACTTGGGGGCAGCCACTCCCAGGCTGTGCACGTGTTCATGGGGACAGAATCCTTTGTGTGTTGTGCACATGACCACTGTGATGTGCAACTGTTCAGTTCAGGGCATGTGGCATGGTCACATTTCCAGGTTGTGTATGTGTATGTCATGTCACATACACCCTGAGTCCCATGTGGGAAGGTATGTACGTCACAGGGTGACCCATTGCCACAATAGTGATGGCCCTCCACAGTCTGTGTGCATGTTGTGTTTCAGATGTCTCTGATTCCATGTGCACAATGGGAGACAGTCTCCACATCCACGTTGTTTGTGCATCGACTTTGATGTTGTGCGTGTGTGTGTCACAGACGTCCATGTCTGTCCTGCAGAGGCAACAGGGGCCACTACCTTTGGGAGTCATGGTTGTTTTGCTGACGTGTACATGATATGCCATGTCATGCCAGTGTCCATGTGGCAATACAGGGTCCCTGGGAATCTACCTGTCAATGAACTGTGATGCCTGTGGCACATCTGTCCTCACTTGTCACTGTGGTGTGTGTTTGGAACGTGACAGCAGTACATGGGTACTGTGACACAGCCTAATGATTTCCCATAGCACAACCTGGAACTTGTTGTCAACACATGTTGAACTGTGATGTTAGATGTTGGCCATGTAGGTGCCATATATGTCCATACAGAACGGCACACACATCAAGTACTTGTGTCTCGTAATGATGTATCATGTGATATTGAGTATGGTCAATGCCACATATGTGGGGTGACTGACAATCTTTCTTTGTTCACCTATGCACTGCAGGGCACCAGCTGTCCATAGACCATTCCCTGACCTTGCAACCATGGTTGAACGTGACTGCATCCGATGGTACCGCTTCAACAGGCCGCTGATTGAGGAATTGGCGGTGCGGTTGGCCCCACATTTGCCACCTGGCCGGCCATACCCTACAGCGCTGACCCCCAAGGTGAAGGTGATGGCAGCCCTACACTTCTTTGCCACTGGTACCTTTCAACACACTGTGGCGTCTGCTGGTGGGATGTCACAGACCATGTTCAGCCGTGTGCTACGCAATGTTTTGGAGGCAATGTTGAGATACCTGAACCAGTACATCTATTTCCCTAAACGTCAATAACTCACTGACGTCAAGAGTGACTTCTATGCCCTGGGGAGGATGCCACATGTCATCGGCTCCATTGATGGGACACATGTGGCATTGGTACCACCACAGGCACATGAGCAGGCATACAGGAACAGGAAACATTACCATTCTATCAATGCTCTGGTGGTATGTCTTGCAGATATGAGCATCTCACATGTGTGTGCACGTTTCCCCGGTTCTGCACACAATGCCTACACGATGAGGAGTAGTCGCATCCCGAGGATGATGTCACAGATGCAGAACCAGCGTGCCTGGCTCGTCAGTGTGTACTGACTTTGTACCATTGTGTGTGTTCTGCAATGTTGTATTCCACCCTCTTTTCCAACTCAGCTAATGTGCAATTGTCTGTATGTAGGTGACTCCGGATACCCCAACATGCCGTGGTTGCTGACACCCCTCAGGAACCCTGTGACACCAGCCCAGATGCGCTACAATGAGGCACATGGTCGGACCAGGAGAGTGATCGAGCGGACATTTTGTCTCCTGAAAGCGTCTTTTGCTGCCTGGACAAGACAGGAGGGGCCCTCCCATATGCCCCAGCAAAGGTGTGCAAGATTGTCATCGTCTGCTGCATGCTACACAACCTGGCAGTGCGGAAGGAGTTGCCTCTCATCCTGGATGACGATGACCAACATCCGCCACCTGTGGAGGATCCTGGCCTGGGCCACGATGCCAGTGATGATGATGATGATGAGGGTGATGTCCGCACACAGCTCATCACCAACTTCTTCAGCTGAATGTGAGTATCCAGAGATGTCATGTCAATGATTTGAGTTTGCATGATATGTGTTGGTGGTGCTCTGTTGCTGTTTGAGTGTGGCCATGTGCTACTTGACTGGATGCGTGCAGCGATGTGTCCTTACAGGTAGTCTGTACTCCCCAACAGTGTTGACATGCTAACTTGGTTTTGTGTAGGTATCTTGTGACATGTATTGGGCATGAGTATTGCAGTTCTGTCCTGTTCTTAAGTGCTTTTCACTGTGTGTCATGTCTGTCCTTCACAGGGTGCTTTCAGAGTTGTTTGGTCAACTCGGATCCCCCGACACCATGATTCAACTTCCAGGGTGGAAGCAGTCGTTTCCCTACAGGTGATGTGCCACACACCCCTGGAGTTTATTTCTTCTATACTTGGTGACTGTGTGGCCACTGCTACATGGGATTACCTTGCATCTGTAGTGGAAACAACATGTTGCAAATGTGTAATAAACCTGTGCTTCACTTTGGGATGTGCGTTGTCTGTGGTCACACATCTGACTGACATTTGCTTACTGCACCTGTGGGCTAGTTAACACAGACTGTGAATAGGTGTGGTGTCTGTGCATTCCACTGTATTTCGTGGCAACATCAGTGTAGGCGATGAGTCAGATGGCCCTGGTGTGTATGTGTTGTGTAGCCCTAGTGGTGTGTCTCCCTCATATGTGTCACGTCGCCATGACTCACATGACGGTGTTGAACTTGCTGTACCAGTTAGCATGCACAGTGTCATTTAGCAGATCATCATCGCCATGACAAAAACAACGTTGGAATCACAACAGAGGCAAGTATGGTGTATTAGTGAGTTTATTTACATGCATGTGTGAGGATAGTGCACAGGATGGTGGGTGCTGTACATTGGGATTGGAATCCAAAGTTCCCAGATGAGTTGGAAGTGTTGGTAGCAGAAATGTCCTGAGTAAAGTCCACAGTCATCTGATACATTAGTCCAACTTAAACTCCCCATGTCATGTGGGAGAGTTGTGTTGCATTCAACAGGGTGAACAGTTTGCACACAAAGGAGAATTTCCAGAACAGGTGTTGGGTTCCTGGGGGATGTACATGGCCATCGGCCTCTCAGTTGTCCTTTCTCGGACGGCCCCTCTTCTTTCTGGGGGACCCTCACGTGCAGGCCGCTGCGGTGCAGAGGACTCTCCACCAGAGTCATCCTCCCTCCCTGTGGCAGTTGCAGTTGTTGCGGCACCAGATGTTGTGGGCACACAGGGAGGTGTGGCCATGTTGGTGCTAATCTGGCGGAGGCATGTCAATATGTCCCTCTGCACCGCTGTCAGTTCTTCCAATGTGTCCCACTTGGACTCCATGCCAGACATGTGTGTCTCCACACGGGACATGTGGGAGTCCAAGCGGGCATGATGGGCAGCCTGCTGCTGTTGAATGTCCTTGAGGATCCCCACTACCTGGCTGACCTCTCTGGTGCTATTCTGTTACGCATCAGCAATGCGTACCAGTTGTGGGTCATCATGCAGTCCAGACCCCTCTGCAAACAGTGACCTCTGCCTACCACCCCTCCCACCACGCCTGGCCACACGTGCGGGACCTGCGGTGGCACGCACAGGTGACCCTAGGCCCCCTTGGGGGTTGGTACTGGGGTTGTTGTCCATTGCTTCACGGTGGGCTGGGGTCCCTGTGCTGTTGTCATTGAGTGTCCTTGGTCTGTCCGTGTCGGCGGGGGTGGTCTGTGTGTCGGCAGATGTTGGAGGAATGGGTGCAGGGGGTGCAGATGGTGGTCCTGCTGGTGCTGCATGATGACTCACACCGGAGGTGCCAGGTTGGTCTTCGCCATCCGATGAGGGCAGAGGCTGTTCCACACCAGAGAGCTCATGGGCCACCGGAGCCTGAGACAGGGACTCCTCCTCATCTGCTGCTGTGTCCCCATCATCACCTGTTTTTGGAAGAGACACACAATGTATGTTATGTTTCTGCAGGCATCAATGGTTCAAACACATGACAGTTGTGACTGTACCTCTGGATGCGGCCCTGTACATTGCATTGTCCTAAGTTGTCACAGTCAGAGGTTGATATTGGTGTGGCTCATTGTCCTGCCAACCTGATGCTTTGCAATGTGGATGTTGAGGTGTGTGCATGACCAGCATTGGTGGTATTTGGTTGACATCCGGACCTCCTTCTCCCCCAGCCCAGTTATCCCACCATGAAGCATGCCACCCTTGCAGTGGGTGCAGGTTAACTCTCAGGATGTCAGTCAGTGGTGTCCTGCTGTTGGTTGGTGCCCAGTTCCCAGCAGGGCCTGGTACTCCCCACAACAGAGGACCATTGTCAGCCATCTTAGAAGTGGCTTTTCACTCCCTGTGAGGTGTGCATGCTTCAGTGTGAACTTGCTGGGCCATGTGGGTGGGGGATGTTGAGCTGTGACTACCACTCCCATCATGCTATTGCCTACACCCCTCTTCCCAGCATGCCCATACTTCCTTCCTTTTGACTCTGCTTCCCTGTGGGGTAGTGTGCCTGTGCTGACAGGATGGCTGACAGTGTTGTCCTGGCGTTTGTTTGGCTACAAGTCCCAAGAGTGTCCCTGTGCTTCACACAGCATAACCCAGGGTGGTGGTTCTTTGTGGGATATTTAATTAGAGTGTGAGGCATTGCATTCTCCCAGGTGAGTTGTGTGGAGTTTGTGCTAAGGGGGTGTGTGAGAAAAGCTGCTTGTGACTATGGTCAGAGCTGTCAGTCCTTCTTCCCACCCAGCCTGATATCCCACCATGGAACGTGCGTCCATTGCAGGGAGTGCAAGTTGGCTTTCAGGATGTCAGTCAGTGGTGTCCTGCTGTTGGTTGGTGCACAGTTCCCAGCAGGGCCTTGTGCTCCCCACAGCAGTACCCAGTGTCAGCCATCTTGTCAGTTCTTTTCCACTCCCTGTGATGTGAGCATGGTTCAGAGTGGTGTTGATGGGCCAATTGTGAGGGTGACCAATATCTGTGACTACAACTCCCATCATGCTATTGCCTACACCCCCCTTCCCAGCATGCCCATACTTCCTTCCTTTTGAGTCGACTTCACTGTGTGTGAGTGTGACAGCAATGGCAAGATGGCTGACAGTGGTGTCCTGCTTTTGGTTGGTGCACAGTTCCCAGCAGGGCCTTGTGCTCCCCACAGCAGTATCCAGTGTCAGCCATCTTGTCAGTTCTTTTCCACTCCCTGTGATGTGAGCATGGTTCAGAGTGGTGTTGATGGGCCAATTGTGAGGGTGACCAATATCTGTGACTACAACTCCCATCATGCCATTGCCTACACCCCCCTTCCCAGCATGCCCATACTTCCTTCCTTTTGACTCTGCTTCCCTGTGGGGTAGTGCGCCTGTGCTGACAGGATGGCTGACAGTGTTGTCCTGGCGTTTGTTTGGCTACAAGTCCCAAGAGTGTCCCTGTGCTTCTCACAGCATAACCCAGGGTGGTGGTTCTTTGTGGGATATTTAATTAGAGTGTGAGGCATTGCATTCTCCCAGGTGAGTTGTGTGGAGTTTGTGTTAAGGGGGTGTGTGAGAAAAGCTGCTTGTAACTATGGTCAGAGCTGTCAGTCCTCCTTCCCACCCAGCCAGATATCCCACCATGGAACGTGCTTCCATTGCAGGGAGTGCAAGTTGGCTTTCAGGATGTCAGTCAGTGGTGTCCTGCTGTTGGTTGGTGCACAGTTCCCAGGACGGCCTTGTGCTCCCCATAGCAGTGCCCAGTGTCAGCCATCTTGTCAGTTCTTTTCCACTCCCTGTGATGTGAGCATGGTTCAGAGTGGTGTTGATGGGCCAATTGTGAGGGTGACCAATATCTGTGACTACAACTCCCATCATGCTATTGGCTACACTCACTTCACCAGCATACACAGCATTCCTTCCTTTCAGTGAGCTTCCCTGTGAGGTGGTGTTCTAGTGGTGGCAAAATATCTGACAGTGTTTGTTGGTTAGATTTGTGCCACTGCCTTGCTCTATTTGTTGTTAGGTTTGTACATGTCATGACACAGTTATATATCACTATGAGATGGCATGTATTGTGTTTATCTAACTAACATACACATCTTGGGATGATTATCTTTTGGTTGCTGTGGATTTGCTAAGGGTGCATGGTTTGACTATCCCCACCTCACTGGTGGTAGGATGGCCCGCACCTTCTCCTCCCAGGGCCTGAGGTATACTGGTTTGGCAGGAGGGCCACTGCTGGTGCGATTACTCAAGGCGTAATCCTTCTTTAGTAGGTCCTTGACCCTCCTGCGCACATCATACCACCTGTTCTGGATGTCTTCCTTTGTGCGCAAACATGGTGATTGTGCGTTCACCCTGTCGACGATCCTTTCCCACATCTTGGTTTTCTGCGACATTGGGGTCTGTTGGACCAATGTACCAAACAACTGTGGCTCTACCCTGAGGATCTCATCTACCAGGACTTCCAATTCACTGTCTAGGAACTTTGGATTCTTCTTTGGGGGCATGGTGATGGGTGGTGGTGGGGATTGATGTGTGTGTGAGTGTGCAAGTGAGGGTGGGTGAGTGTAGGTTTTGCTGGGTGTATGTGAGGGTGCTATTTGGGAGGTGCTAATAGTGTGTGGCTTGTGTGATGGATGAGTTGTGGGTGTGTCTGTGTTTGCTGTCTGATGGTGTTCTGTGCTGGCAGGTCAGTTGAATTTGCAAAGGATCATGGTAGTGATTTGTGGCCTTTATATGGGTGGGGTTGTGGGTGTGTCTTTGTTCCATGTTTTTTCACCCCTGTATTTATTGACTTTGTCATTGCTTGTTTGGCCCTTTTTTTTGTATTTTTTCTTTGTGGGTTTTGGGCATGTAGGAGACGTTCTTCTGACCGAGTAGGACGCTGAAGTTGGCTCGTGCGGGCTTCTCCGAGTCTTTCAAGCTGTGTTTCTGATGGGTTTCATGTGCAGCGTACGCGTCGGTCGCGGAGTATTGGGTTGCCTCGGCTCGGTTTTGTATGCGTGTCGGTCGTAAGGCTTGAGCTCCGTGCGACTCGGTCTGGTTTTCCGCGCATTGCATCGTACTGCGCGGGTACGTTTCTGTCGGGTTCATTCCTGGTGCGTGTCGGTCGGTTCGATTTGCGTCGTTTTTCCGGCCGGATAGCTGGTTTCCGTGCGGTTCGGTCATTCGGCTTGTGTTCCGTACGAGTCGGTCATAATTCACATGCATTGCATCGTACTACGCGGATCGGGCAGCGCCGGTACGTGTCGGTCGGACTATATTCCCGTACCGAGTCGGTCGGTACGTTTTCCGGCCCGAATCGGAATCGGCCCCTTAGTATACCAGGACAGGGCAGAGGATCGAGCTGAGGTGAAAAAGGAGGACCACGACAAGGAGGCCCAGGAAAACAGGAGCAAGGAGGTCTAAGCCAGGGGGCAAGGACCATGATCACCTGCAGGAGAAACAGGAAGATCAGGACTAAGAGGATGAGTTAGAGCATTATCAGGATGAAAAGGAGCTGGAGGACTTGGAGGACCAGTGCCAGGAGTATCATGACCAGATAGAAGAGTACCAGGAGGACTAGGGAAATCAGACCAACGGAACCAGACCAGAACCCAAGCTTACCCAATAATGAAGATAAGGGAGAACAGGACCAGCGGGCACAGTATCAGGTGAACCAAGAGGACAAGGACCAGGGCAAAGAGGATCACGATGATCCAAGCCAGGAAGACTAGGAGCATCAGACCCAGGTGGACCAGGACAAGAAGAGTCTGGTAGTACAAGACCCAGCACACCTGCAGGGTAGGGAGGATCAGTAGGGACATGACAAAGGGGACCAGGTCCAGGAGCACCAGGAAGGACCCGTATAAGTAAAGGCTAGTAAGAAGCAAGGCCAGGAAGATCAGAGCCAGGAAGGTATGGAACCAGGGACATCAGATCTAAGAAACCAGTATCAAGGTGACCAGGGCTAATGGGCCAGTGGGCAGGAAAGTACTAGGAGTAGTATTAACAAACCCAAAAAGAAAAACTTGGAGCACTATCAAGAGGAAGACTGAGACCAGGAGGTATAGAAGGGCCAGGAAAAGAAGAAAGAGCAACAGGATGACAAGAACACCTGTGTCATACTAGGCCACATGTAATAGGATATCCGTCTTGTAACAGTTCCCATTCATGCTTCCTATCCTGACAACACCTAGATTCCTCCATCGTTTTCAGCCCCTTAAAACACTGATAGAGAGTATGGGCTCAAACAGCACAACATTCAAAGTGGATAAAAAGCCAGGACTGCCACTCATGACATGGGATATTTGACAACCAACAGAGGGGGGCTGATGGTATAGGAGCTCTGAGTGACCGCAGATGTGACTGATTCTGGCACAGTGCTCTGAAGGAAGATCAGGGGGCAGAGGAGATGAAACTTGATAGAGGGGTTAAAAGGTGAGTAGTTGAAAATGGCTGCGAAGGATTGCAGAAAGAGTTTGAGAAACTCAGAGGCCTGAATACAGCAAAAATGGTTAATGACTACTAAAGGGGATCAAAGGGCTGTGACAATCAGCAAAGGGGATCTCAGTATTAGAAGAAGGCTATAGCAAGCAGATTAGGAAATAGGGAAGTTGCAGGTAGATAGATTCAGATAGGCAATATTATGCCTCTGAATAACAAATGTCTGTGAATTCTAGCTGTGTTAGCATTGAGAACCACAGCCAGCAGTAGTAGTTTTGGAACCAGATAAGTGGTCTGCAAAGTTCTCTGAGGGCAAGTCAAAGGGTGGTGGAGGTGCCTATGTGTCAGATGTGTTTTGACAGCTATCAAACAGGCACTGACAGTAATCTGAGAACCACTTGAATGTCAGAGGAATCTGAAGATGGATGGTAGCGTTTTAAGGCTAAAGAAATTTATGGAAGGGCTGTGATGACATCAAATAGCATGCCAAAGTGTTCTGGGGGTTGACAGGCTGCCTCTTAGGGCCCACAGAAGAACAGAAAGCCAAAGAAGGTATTCTAGAGACAATAGTGAGTGCTGAAAAAAGAAAGTGCTTGAAGGTTTGAGGGCCTGCTGAAAGGTTCTGATGCTGACATCCCGTATGAGCTCTCATATCGAGAGAAGTGTAATCAACATTCACAATAGCAGCACTGGGTACTTAGGTGTGAGGCTGGCATAACTGAACTGAGTATATACAGAAAGATCTGGCAAACTCTAAGGGCCAACAGAGGGCTGTAAAATCTAGCAAAGAGAGCATTAAGGATAAAATGAGCTTGCAGAACTGGCAATGGGAGGGTCTGGAGGATTCTGAGGGCAACTATATACTCGCAAAGGGAATCATGGAGCCACTGGCATTGGCTTAGGGGATGTGAACCAGCAAGGGGATTACAAAAGCCAGTGGCACTAGCTTACAGGCTCTGAGGATTAGTAGAAGTAGTCAGAGAGATGGTATGGTCACTGAATGTTGATAGTAGGTCTGTGTGCTCTGGAAGAGAGGGATGTTTTGGGCACTGAGGGTTATCACCAGAAGTCAAAGTCTCTTAGAAGCAGTGGGAGTGGGCTTGAGCCAGAAAGGGTTAGTTAGGTAGGTTTTGGAGGAGGTAATCTGGTGTGGTCTGAGAAGTAATATAACAGCTGATAGATTTTGATGGCCATCAGAGAAGGGATTTTGAAAGCATGTCTGAGGCTAGCGGAAGGTTTGAGAGCCATCAGAAGGGTGGGGCAGAGACTGACAGAAAGAATAGGATGGACTATGAGGCCTGGCAGTGGAACGGTGATGGCTGCCCCAAGGTAGAGGTAACCATAGCATTGGCAGGAAGGTTTAAGGTCCTGAGGTCCAGTAGAGATTGAAGAGCCAGCAGACATTATCATGGGGGTCAGAACGCTTGGCAGAGAGTCTCAGATGTCCAGTTAACAAAAGGGTTTAGATGGGGTTTTGAACGAGGCTTGAATGAGGATGTGTTGGAATTGTGAAAATGGCACAGGTGTGGATGAGGGTAGTTTGAATGTGTGCTGTGGGCCTAGACAGGACTTTGAAGAAATACTGAATTGTGCAGTTTCATAAATGAATGTAGACAATGTTGGGACTGGAATATCCCCCTGAATGGAATAGAGGCATATGCCCATGCTATGTTTACCCGACTGCATGTTAACTGGTACCCTGACATTTGTCTTTGCCCTGCAACTCTACTAACCTGGTATGTGTGCGCAGAGGGTTAAGCCTGTCCATGGAAATGCAAGATCCAGAAACTGTTATATGATCCAAAGGGGTGCTCCAAGTGTGCCCTCATATCAGATTTGGGACTACTGTCCTTGTCCAGTATACAAGATGGATGATGGATACAGCTTACCCTGAATTTTGGAAGTGTACTAATGGCATTCCTGTGGCTGGAGGGTGAGAATCCAGAGACAGAAGTAAGAGAAGGTAGAGACAGAGCTGCCCTCAAACTTTAATTGAGGTCCATGTTAGAAAAGGGCTGCTGATCAGTTCCCCCTGATCTCTGCCATTCGGTAGATGGTAGCACTGAAGAGTTGGTTAACTGTTTCTGCTGTTAAAGATGTGGAAGTTTTTAATCAAGGCCTGCTGTTTTGTCTGTCCCTGGTGACTACTTCAGAAAGGCTGATACAGCCAGGTGTAGAAATCTTACACTTCACTGTGCCCTTATTTTGGATGCTCCTGCTCAATGCCAGCACCACTGCTACCTGCAGTGAGAACCATCACCTTGCACAAATGCTGGGTCAGAGCAACAGCTCAAAAATAACATTTGAAAGAGAATGCTGTATTCCAGTTCTGGAACCTTAAACAGCAGATCCAAATACCCTGTACGGACAATGTGTATGAAAGGGGGACTAAAAAATTATCGATCCCTAGGGCAGAATAATGGAGGTAACTCAGCATCTCTGTTTATTCACAGTGTTTTTTCCCCACAATATTTGTAATACAGTCAATAAATAAAATATCTCTCTCTTTCTCTTTTTTTCTTTGTTTTTGATATGTCTCTCTCTTAATTACTGGGACTATTCCTCCATATTCTAATGACATTCAGTAAATAGTAAAGAAAACAGTATCCTTTATTTGACCATATAGTGGGGATTAGTAGACACCTCACAGACCTTCCCTCTTAACCTTCCTCAGTAAATTCTTCCTTGTCCTGAGAGAAAGACAAAGCAATGGTCTTCTCAGGTGTATGACCTTAATGTTCTTCCCCACTCCCTCTAAAAAGAGCCTCTTTTTACTCCCTTGGAAAAGACTTCCTAAAAGAAAGAAGAGGCAGTGGTAATGTCTGATGTGCAGCCTGAATGTTCCCCAATCTGCCTTCTCTTCTTCTCTCTCCTCTATATAGGATGGAGTTAAAAAATGATCGGGAAGGGCCCAAAGCTTCTGATTGGCATTACCATCCTCAAGATTCTTACTTTGCCATTGACTGTAAGAATGCTGCCCCATTCAAAGCCTAGCTCCTCCCTATTCCACAGTCCTGCTGTCGCTGGTGAAGGGTGCTGGGAATGGCAGTTTCCCCATGGTGTACCATGGCCTACTATGTTGTCCCTTGTGTAGCCTGGATTGGAATCAAGATTCACTCCCTCTCCAACCCTCAGAGACCGCAATTTTACATGAGTTGACTGCACCAACCCAGTTCTGAGTTTTTTTATCAAAGCCAGCAGAGGTGTTTCTTCTTGGCTTTCACTATTACCTAGCCTTCTACCTGGTATACCTGAAGATCTGGCCGAGAGCGTGCAACTGTCAAAACCAACCACCTATCTGCATCTGCCCTGGGTGGCCAAAACCGCTGAAGACAAGCACCCACCATACAGGCCTGCAGCGCTGATCAACTCACAGAAGCAAATACACCTGCTTCTGTGGTCCTACATCATTGAAACTGCTGCTGCAGGAGCAGATTAGACAACTCACTCACCAGTGCCACAAGAACTGCACCTTCACCGAGCTGGTAAAATGGGACCTAGCTGTGAAAAGAGTGAGAGACTGGATGTGCAGATTCAAAAAAGCTATAAGAACCTTAGACTAGCCCTTGTGAACTTTTAGTGGCATAAACGGTTTAACCTATCTACGTATTAGCCATTGTGGAAATCCGGATTGAATTGCGCCTCTGCCTAATCAATGCCTCTGCCCATACTTCACAAGGGATCACTGATACAACATCGACTCTGATAACATCGAACTACAAAATTATCAAGTCAACAATATCGTAAACAAAAATATCGATGCACAATACACAAAATAGAAATGACACTAACATCAATAAAAAAATATCATCTAAAAAAATCTCGATTACAGAAATATCAACTGCATAAAAATAGAACACAAAAATATCGATAAAATTAAAATAAAATGAAACACAACAAAAATATCGATATAAACAATATCGACAAAACAAACATCTATAAAATACATTTAAACTATATCGAAAATATTATTTAAACATAAAATAATACTATTTACAATAATATAATAAAATACCATAAACCAAATATTTTAAAGAAACAATCAAAATAATTACAATTTAATCACATGAATTAAAACAAATAAATTAAAAATACAAAAACCAAAGAAATAAACAAACAATACAACATTAAAAATATATCACAAATAACAAAAATATAACACATTTATCTACATATAAAATTAAATAACAATAAACAAAATAAAAACAAACAATAAATAAATATAATATTTATTAAACAAATTAAATTGTAACAGCTAAAAATTCAAAAAACCTATCTCGAACCGATAATTTTAAAACACACAAACCAATACAAAACTCTAACTAATTAAGCAAACACTATAAAAACAATCAAATAATTAACATAAATATACCGTATAACGGGCAACCACGGAGGAAGAGCGAACCTTTGAGAGAGAGAAGAGAGAACGAAAAACAACTACACCAAAAACTATTCCAAACATCCCGCAATAAAGGTAAGCACAATACTTTCGGGCTCATTATGATGGTGGAGGGCCTGCCACCGCCAAAACTGCTGTTTTCCCCCGCCATATTATGATGGCGGAGGGAATCATTGGTGAAGCGTGGCAGTCGTAAAGACCGACCGCCACGGTTCTGACAGGCGGTCCTTTTCCGACCGCCTGTCGGAACAAAAACATTGTTAAACATTGTGGCAGTGCCTTGCAGGCACCGTTGCAGGGATTATGATATCCCTTTCCCCCATTCTTTTTGCTGCAGACAGCCCGCCGCAAAACGAATGGCGGAAACAGATTTGGGGGCCCGTAGCGGGCCTCCCTCAATCTCAGGTACAGGGACATGTACCCTGGGGGGCACCTATGGTGCCCCCCTACATATCCCTGCCCCATGTGGCAGGCACCGCAGGGTGCCTGCCACGTAGTGCAGGGATGTGTCTGCACCCTCTATTTTGCATTGTGGCGGGGGCTGCTGACTGCATCCCCGCCGCAATGCAAAATATAGATGATGCGACCGCCGTGGTGGCGGTTGCATCGTAATTAGGATTGTGGGGAGGCCGCCTCATAGGCGGCCGGTCCCAAATACGTATCGATGGTGGATGAACTAAAGTCCGTCCACCATCGTAATGAGGCCCTTTGTAACTAAATAAATGAAATAAGCTTTTAAAAATATTATAACATGTTTTCCTTTATATATAACAGATTCAACTTCACTAAAATTGCACCTAGAAAATTCAACACAAAGATTTACTTACACAACAACAATAAAATATAACACAGAGTAAGTATATGACTAAACCAATAAATAACGTAAATTATTTAAAAGTAACAAATTTAATAAAATAACAAAACATAGCCAACAAATAGTTTTCTTTTTAACAGCTTCTACAAAATTCAATAAAACCACATCTACCAAGGACACTCCAGCAACTAAAAATGTAAGTATATTTATTTAATTTCAAATAAATAAATAAAAACACTAAATAATATAAATAATCAAATTGACTAAAATTACAACATATCCTTTTATATTTCACAGATTATACTTCACAATACCTCCACCCAAAAACCCCAAAACAAACATTACGTTCGAAAACAAATACAAAATCAACATAAGAGAAAAATATAATACAAAGTAAGTATATAAATTAACCAGCAAATAAACGCAACTATGAAAAAGCGATACATTTAATAAAAAACGAATTATTACTAACAAATACTTTTTTCTTAACAGCTTCTACAAACTTCAATGAAAACCAACATCAACGAAAGAAACTTCACCAACTACATTCAGTAAGTATTTTTTTCTTCAATTAAATAAAGAGACCAAAAAGCGAAATAAACAAATTTACTAATATTATAATCTAAAATTTTATATTTCACAGATTACACCTCAATAAAACTCCAGCTAAAAAAGTCAAAACAAGGAATAACTTCGAAAACAAAGACAAAAGCAACACTGCAGAAAAATATAAAAAAAGTAAGTATATAAATTAACCAACAAATACAACAAACTAATTAAAAAAATTAAATAAATTAAAAAGCAAATGTTAACTAACAAATATTTTTCTCTTGCCAGCTTCTACAAACTGAAACCTACAACAAAATCATCGAAATAAACATTATCAATGAAAAATAGTAAGTATTTTTTTCCTCAACTAAATAAAAATAAAAACTAAATAATTAAAATAACACAATAAAATGTAACACTTAAATAAAAATAAATTTTTCTTTTAAACCAACAGAAAAAAGAACCAGTGGATAAATATCAACAATCGAAAAAAATCCATCAAGAAAATCAAATCAAAATACATGTAAGTTTATTTTCAAATATTAATTATACAAAATATTTACTGTTCAAAACCGTATAATTACTAAATATATATATACATATATTCACAGATAGACCAAAAAATGGCAGAAGGAGCAAAATTCATTACTTCACAAAAGGGAAAACTACTTCTGTGCTACATGGACTACACTTATACACAAGAGAAAATGACTGGAAATAAAACACATTGGAAATGCAGTAAATATTACTCTAATTCTTGCTATGGGAGAGCCACTACAATAGAAACCAATGTAGTAAATGTCAAAGAACACAACCATCCCCACAATGTAACTGAAATTGAGGTTACAGATGCTCTTGAGACAATCAGAGAAGCAAGTACCTGCTCCCAACAGACAAGTACCCAAATACTTAGAAACGTGTGAACTAGGGTACATGAACATGTCACAGGACAACTACCATCTATCCCCACTCTGAAGAGGTTAATTGCCTGAACTAAAAGAGCTACTGCTCAAACACCACCCACCCCCAAACGTTTTCAGAAATACAAATATTACCAGTATACACCATCACCCACAAAGATGAAAAATTCCTTCTACATGAAAACAACAGTCAAGAAAAACGAATTATCATCTTTGTAACAAACAACAACTTACAAAAACTTCAAAACTGCGAAACGTGGATGATGGATGGCACATTCAAAGTTTGCCCCAAGTCTTTTTATCAACTATATACTATCCACAGCGAATATGAATATACTAACATCCCCTTCATATACACACTACTCCCTAATAAACAAAACACCACATACATAGAGGTCCTAACAATATTAAAACAATACACCGACAACTACTTTCCACAAAAAATCAAAATTGATTTTGAACAAGCAATGATTCAATCAATTTTAAAAATATACCCACACACTGCAATACAAGGTTGGTATTACCACTTTAACCAAAGTATCTGGAGACACCTACAAAAATCTACTTTACATATAGATTATGTTACCAATAGCAACTTTGCCTACCAAATAAAAAAATTATTAGCCCTGGCCTATGTACCAACAACTGAAGTAGCAAACCATTATAACCAACTTCTTGAAAGCCGCCTTCTATCAAGCAAATGAAACTAAACTAACTCCCTTCCTAGACTACTTTGAAGACACTTGGCTACATAGATCAGGGCACCGTAGACAACCCAAGTTCCAAATACCCTGGTGGAACCTCTACCACAGTACTCTAGATGGCACAATGCCTTCCAAGCCACAATAGGAAGAGGACAACCAACCCTGCATAAACTTATAGAAGCTATCAAAAAAAGAACAAAGCTATCAAGAGCTAAGGCGAGAACAATCCCTAACTAAAATCGGCCCTAAACTAAGTAAACAAACTAAAATGATGTATGAATACGTACAACACAAAACTACACTATTTGGAAACACCAAAGGTCTAGAATACCTAGACATGATAGCTAAATCTATACTGTAAAGAAAAAAGAGTGCTAAACACCATAAGCATTTTAAAATTTCCAAACATTTAAACAACATAATTCTACTATTTTTTAAAATTAATAATTATAACTATGTCTTGTAAAATTTAAAACATAACACAAATACATATGACATAATATAATTATTAAAATAAAAAAGAAACAAACAAATCAATGTAACTAAAAACATTTCCCACCCATAATAATAAAAAATAACTTACAGTTATGTAGCAGTAGACAATGCTGGAAATCCAATAAATCCATAGAAGATAAATCGAAACACAAATCCATTTGGAAAGAGAACCCCAAAAAAATGAAAAAATACAACTGTAGAAAGAAGGTTCAAATGACGCAATCCTCATAAAAATTAAACTCTCAAAAATCCGTAAATTAGTTTTTAAAAAAACACAAAAATTAAACTGTAGAAAAAGGCTCCAACGACGCAATCCTCTCAATAACAAAACCCTCAAAAATCCAAAAAATAGCTTTAAAAAAAACGCTCCAACAAACCGAAAAATAAAAGGAAATGTAAAACAACTTGTTTTAAATAAACAAAATACATTTTCCTTTTTTTATAACAAAAAAACTGCGTTGACACCACCATCAGTTCATGATCCGGAAAATCTGTAAAGAAAATAAAAGAACACCCACCCGCAATAACACATACAAATCCACAAACATTAACATTAACAATAAACACAACATAACAGAATTAACCCTTTCGCTGCTAGGCCTTTTCCCTCCCTTTGCTAAGCCTTTTTTTGGCTAGTTGGGGTAGTTCGCGCTTAGGCCCCTGTAACTTTTTGACCACATAAGGTATCCACGCCAAATTTGCGGCCTTTTCTTCCAAAATCATGGGGATTCTAAAGGTACCCAGGGTTTGTGGATTCCCCTGGAGGGGACCCAGAAATTTGCCAAAATACAGCTACATTTTGGGTTTTTTGGGAAAAAAGGGAAAAAAGTACTGCAAAAGAAAGCGTCTGGTTTTTTCCCTGCAAATGGTATCAACAAAGGGTTTATGGGGCTGAAATCACCATTTCCCCAGCTTTCAGAGACTGACAGACTTTTGTCAAAAAACCAACATTTTTTACACAGTTTTGGCATTTTACTGGGACATAGCGTATTTTTGCTATTTTTTGTTCTTTCAACCTTCTTCCAGTTAATGGTAGAAATGGGTATGAAAGCAATAATGGATACTGGAAAGCTATACATTTTAGAAACGTAGGCAAAATTCTGAATTCAGAAGGGGTCATTTGTGTAGATCCTTGAAGGTTTCTTTATAGAAACTAAGGAGGTCATTACGATGGCGGGCGGAGAAAGTCCGCCCGCCACCGCAGCGGAATGCGTGACCGTCCGCAAGGGGTGCGGTGGTCCCACACCCGATATTACGATGCCACCGCCACCGTGGCGGTGGCAAGCCCTATTCACATCATTGTGGCGGGCGGTGCTCACCGCACCGCCCGCCACAATGCTGTGAATGTACGTCGTGCATTTGCATGCACAACGTGACAGGCACCGCGCGGTGCCTGCCACCTTGTGCATACAAATGCAGGGGAGTACCACAGGTACCCCCCATGTGCACCCCCCACCCCCCCAACATCCTGGGGGCCTGCAACGGGCCCCCAAATGCAAAGACCGTATGCCTTTCCATGGCGGCAACGCCGCCATGGAAAGGCTGATCTCCGCAGGCATCATAATATGGATGGCGGTGTCTTGGAGACACCGCCACCATATTATCCCTGTTTTCCGCCGGTCGATGACTCGACCGGGCGGAAAAGCGGCGGACGGTCTTTCCGTCCGCCGCGGACCCCCCAGCCATCATAATATGGCGGGGGGTCTTTGCTTTACGGATGGCGGGCGGATCGCCCCCGCTGGGCTGGCGGTGACTACCGCCGGCCCGGCGGGGGCAATCCGCCCGCCATCGTAATGACCCCTAACAGTTGAAAATAGGAAAAATTGAAAATGAGTTGAAAAAAACAGCCATTTGGGCCAACATTTTCACCTGTAACTTCTTCTAATTATGACAAATGTTTGGGGGCGTGGTTTGCCGAGCAGCGGAATGGCCGCTCTTTGAGTGCGCTCCGCCGGCTGGGTCTTCAATCCTGACATAATCCTTATTTATGGTGGCGTTGCGAGCCCCTGAGTGACATCCCTACCTGGCTGACTCACAGCGGACTGCCTTGATACGAAATTCGAGTCCCGCGCGAGCTCTGAGGTGTAAAAAGCGGAGGTGCTGTGTGCCGGCTGTGCAGTCCATGCCCGTTGGGCGTGCAGAGAGCGGCCGTCCTGGAAATCGAGCCCGAGGCTGCTGTGGCGATATGGGCCGAGGCCTGGAGGCGGAGCATCGGGAGCCCTGAGACGATCAGCTGCTGAGGCTGGTGAGTGAGGGGTGGCGGCGACTGAACCTTGCGGTGTCTGCCCCCATTCGGTGCCGGCAGACGACTTTGGTCGGGGGGAGGTGTAAGCCCAGCGTAGGCGCATTGGCCTGCCGCCGCCATCTTTGACTATTTGCGGTCGGAGGTGAGGTGGAGAGAGGCGCACGCTGTGAGAGTATCTCGGCACCCCTGGCGATTGCTCCTTGCTGCCGCGTCTTGCGGAGTGGTTTGAGGAGCCGAGGCGCCTGGAGGTTGCGCCTCCGCCATTACTCCTGACCCCCTTCATGCTGATGGATTGCTAACACGGCGGTGGCCATTATGGATTAGCTGCGGCTGGAGCGGAGCGGAAGGTGCCGTGCCCCCGGTTAGAATCGGAGCGCCCTCGACGAATACCTTCGCCTGCTGTGCACTAAAGGGCGCTTTGTGGTGCAGGGACACTGAGGTCCAGGTGTGGCGGCGGTGTGACTGCCCTGACGCCTGATTCTTCCGCTGCAGGGCGATGGTTCTGATTGGTGCGAGCACAGGGCCATAGCATACAGACCCTGAGGCGCCTTGACGGTGAAGCCCAAGACGGAGGTGTGGTACATCTGGCATCCCCTGGCTGCTTGGGTGTTGCCCCGGGGCCGGACTGCCTGCTGACGCTTGCTCTGGGCTCGCTTCCCTGCGCTGCTACTCCTGCTGTTTGCCGAGGCTGTGGAGGAACTCCCCCTTTGAACCCCGAGCTGAGAGGGCTTGCGGTGGCCTGTCTCCACTGTCACATCTGGTAGGTCCTGAGGACGTAGGCTATTCCAAGGGAGCAAGTGGGCGCCGGTGAAACATACCATTGGGGTCTTGAGGAGAGTCTGTGCTGGGACCAGCTGGACTGCGCGCCTCGAGTGGAGATAATCGCAGGGAGAAAGTTTCCTCTGACCAAGTCCCTGTTGTATGCCACCTGCTCGCGTCGATATGGGCAAACAGGATGCCAAGCAACCGAAACTCACTTTTGATAAACACTCCGTGCGCCAGACTGAACAGCCGGTGGAGGCACAAATGGATGAGCAACAAGAGCTGCACTCTGAGGACCGGGGAGAGGACCTGCGCACCCTTATGTTGGAAATGCGTTCCAGCCTGAGGAACATTGACTCTAAATTAGACACCCTAACCACGCAGCTGGTCTCGGTCAAGGCCCAAGTCACTGTCCATGAATCCCGATTAGATATCCTGGAAAACCGGCAAACCGAATTCCACGAATTTCAAGTGGAAACCAAAGATCAGTTGCTGCATATGGATAAAATACTAGGGGTCATTCGCGCCAAGAACGATGATTTGGAGGCGCGGTCACGGAGAAACAACTTACGTATTACTGGCATTCCGGAGACCACCGCCATTACTAGGATGGAAACCTTTGTGACGGACCTCTTGCATGCGCTCTTTGATCCTCATCTGTCTCCTTTCTTCGTGGTGGAAAGAGCACATAGATCCTTTGGTCAGAAACCTCCGGTGGGGGCACCGCCAAGACCGATACTTGCCAAATTGAACTATCAAGACCGGGACAATATATTGAGAATGGCGAGGGAAAAAGGCCAACTGTCCCATCAGGGTAACAACATATCGATCTACCCGGATTTTACCCCAACTGTACAGGCGGCGAGACGCGAATTTCTACAGGCCAAGCGAATACTTCTACAGGCGCAGATCCCCTATTCCTTGCTCTACCCTGCCAAACTGAAGGTTTCGTATGATGGCACAGCACATTACTTTACTGATGCAAAAGCTGCCCTGAAATTTGCCAAGCACGTCGGGGGGCGGAAAGGCAAAGACCCTCGTGGAGCAGCAGCATCGGCGTCTGGCCAACTCCGTGACAATGATTGATTTATGACATCGTTTCTTTCTGATTTGAGTGCCTCATTCACCGAGTTTTAGAGTGGGCTGGTAATCAGTATATGTCTGTCTGTGGGTTATTAAGCTATATTCTCCTCAGTTAGTTGATTTATCTGGAGATGTCGGGGAGGGCTTGTAGCGTACACTGCAGTATTCCCAGCCACCCTGTTCACACAGGGGTAATTGTTGCTGCCACTACGCCAACATGGGAAGTTTCCCTTTCATTTTAAAGAGCTTGTTATGTTTTAGTTCTTCAGGGGGGGCTATTCTGCAACCTGATTGGGGGGTTGGAGTGGGTGGTGGGTGGGTGGTGGGGATTGTTTGTTTGTTTGAAGCCAGTACGGATACTAGCTATTGGTCATTGTACACACCCTGTGTTTTGATTATAGTACACACTGAGTACCTACTCCACGCTGAAGAGTGCCGAATAGATAAATCCACGCAAAATCACTGAATTTGCTAACATGGAACATTAGAGGGCTAAATGATAGTCGAAAGGCCAGGCTTGTACATGCTTATTTATCTAGACATAACATTGACGTCTGTTTGTTGCAGGAGACGCATTTACACATTACACCGTCTCAGAGACTGCGCCATCGCAGATGGGAACATATGTACTCATCCGTATACTCTAATTACGCCAGAGGTGTTGCTGTGCTGGTTAAGCAGGGGACAGACTGGCGCGAGCGAGAAGTACACAGAGACCCTGAGGGGTGGTTTGTCATTATCTGTGGCCTGTTGGGAGGAGTTTCCCTGGTTATTGCAGCAATTTATGGTCCGAATACCGACTCTCCCGATTTCTTTCAGGATATATGGTCCAGAATCAAGGCGACAGGGTATTACACCGTGCTGTGGGGTGGAGATTTTAATGCAATATTAGATGATGCCATAGACAGGAAGGGGACAGCTCGCTCCTTACACCCGGCTGCCGGTGCGGCTTTGCATTCTATAGTTACAGATGGGAACCTAGTAGACATATGGCGTAATAGACATCCCCTGGTGAAGGAAGGTACCTGTATATCAGACCATCATAGTGTGTGGTCCCGACTGGACTTTTGGTTGGTCTCTAGGGACGCTGCGGCCTGGACCACTGACATCTCACACCTGCCGCGCACACTGTCAGACCACGCCCCATGCTTGCTGCGGATACTGCTCCCTGGGACACTCCCCCGTGCGTTCACCTGGCGTCTTCCACCACACGCCATGTTGGATGAGGCCTTTAAGGAAGAGATACGGGGGGACATTCTTGACTTCTTTGCTAACAATGTGGGATCTGTGGATACTGAGGCTTCCCTCTGGGAGGCTTTTAAAGTGGTGATCAGGAGTCAGTGCATTGCGAGGCAGGCGGGGGTGCTGAAGGCCATTCGAGGCACACTTACCTCCCTGGAGACCCAGATTAAGGCACTAGAGGGCACTTTTTACTCCACAAATGATCCTCTCACTGCACAAAAACTGAAATCTCTACTGTTAGACTATGCCGAGGAGGCGCAGCGCGAAATGAAATTTCTGGGTAAATATGCTAAGGCCCTTAGATACGGTGAGGGGGACAGGCCGGGACGCACATTAGCTGGCATGATAAGACCATCTAGATCGGCGACATTCATTCATGAGATACGGGCTCCACAGGGGGATATGGTTAGGGGACACATGGGAGTGTCTGACGAGTTCTCCGCGTTTTATTCCCGGTTGTACACAACTACTCAGGGAGCATGTGAAGAGGAGCTGCAATCGTTCCTTGACTCGCTGGCACTGGTCTGGTTTAACAACACCCACAGAGAATATATGGACCTCCCATTCACAGTAGAGGATGTGACTCAAGTTATCAGAAGTCTGCCCTTAGGAAAAGCCCCCGGACCTGATGGTCTGACTACGTCATTCTATAAAACCTATGCCGAGGAATTGGCACCTAGGCTACTGGCGGTGTATGAAGAGGCGCTGGAGACAGGCCTGTTACCTCAGTCCATGAGGGAGGCGACGATTCTTACACTTTTAAAGCCTGGGAAATCGGAGGAGGAGCTGGACTCCTACCGTCCACTCTCTATGATTAACGTGGATGGCAAAATCCTGGCGAAGCTGATAGCTAATAGATTGCAGCCACTCCTGCCAATAATAGCGCTACCAGATCAGTCGGGATTTATCCCGGGAGATCAACGTCCCACAATTTACGAACGCTATTCTCGGTACTCCATTACTTACACCCAGACGAAAAGGCCGCAGTGGTGTTTTTAGACGCCACCAAGGCGTTTGATACGCTTGAATGGTCCTATCTATTCTCCGTTTTAGGGCGCATGGGATTCAGTCCGCTTTTTATAAACCACATCAGGCTAATGTATACTTCACCCACAGCACGTGTGCAGGTGAATGTCTTGCTCTCTGATCCCTTCCAGATTTCACGCGGCACTCAACAGGGGTGTCCCTTGTCCCCATTGCTTTTTGCGATCGCAATGGAACCCCTGGCTGCCCATATCAGGCAACACCATGCTGCACGAGGTATTGGACTCAGCTCTCGTAGTTTGCTCATCTCCTTATATGCGGACGACGTCACGCTTTACGTTATGAACCCCGCAGAGAATCTAGTTCCGATTTTGAGGGAGTTCATACGATTTGGTGGACTTTCAGGTGTATTTATTAATTGGGCTAAATCTGTGACCTTTCCATTAACGGATGGTACCCCCCCGGTGACGTCGGAGTTCCCCTTGAGATGGGAGGCTACTGAGGTTAAATATTTAGGGGTCTGGATAAGTAGAGACACACAGGAGGTGTGGCGCCTTAACTACGGCCGTACTGTTATGTGGCTGGAAGAAAAGGTAAAAGTGTGGGCTAGGCTGCCACTGTCGTTAGCTGGCAGGATAGCCGTAGCCAAAATGGTTATTCTGCCAAAATTCTTATATCTATTTGTTAATATACCACTCCCACTCACCAAACAATTTTTTAACACCCTCCAAGCTCAATTGATTACGCTGGCGTGGGCCGGGAAACAGGTCAGAGCTTCTTGGGATCTACTGACTCTCTCGTTGCGACAAGGCGGTTTGGGAGCCCCTGATATGCGGCTTTATGCATTATGTGCCCAAGCACAATATTTACACTACTGGGTCCACCCGGCACAGTTCCAGCCACATGTGGCGGTTGAGACAGATGTAATGGCCCCTGTCCCACTTAAAGTTGCGCTATACCAAAAAGCACGCCGCCCCCGTGGAGACATAGACTCTGCTGGGACCCTGTGCTGGTCATGGGATGAACTGCGCAAGAGAGCGAGGATCCCATTGCTATATGCCCCTTCAGTCCCCCTGGCTCAAAATCCGATGATGCCTTGCATACGGGACAGTATGAGCAAGGCCTTAGCCCAGAAAATGAATCTTCAGACATTTGAGGACTTATACCCTGGAGATGACTTCAGACCTCCACCTGTGGCTCCCGAGGGTCGGGTGGTACCGTTTACTGAGATGTTTTTATATCATAGAATACGCACAGCATGCCGTGCCCTCTGGGAGGGATTCCCGAGGGCACCGCCGACCCTGCCTGCATTGGATAACTTGCTGAAATTCCCATCTCCCCGTAAACTCATTACGCGCCTCTACACACGCATGCAAGATACCGCTCCAATTGTGACGCCCAAGTCGTTTAGGTATTGGAACGACGAACTAGAGACGCCTCTAACCGAAGCCCAATGGGATTATTGCTGTGGTCAACTCTCAGAACTTTCCCTGACTTATAAATTAAAATTGATCCACTTCAAATATTTACATAGATACTACAGAACTCCAGTGAGCCTCCACCGAATGGGCATCCGGGACGACGATAACTGTTGGAGATGTGGCTGTGCCTCGGCTACATTTCTCCACATTGCATGGCAATGTCCCACGATAGCCGACTTCTGGATGCAGATTTTCGACTCAGTAAACAATATCTTGGGGGTGTCGCTGGCTCCGTCCCCTACGCTTGGCTTATTGGGGTACGTACAGGACACACCGCCCAAGCTGCGTCAATTGCATGCTCTCCTCCTATTGTTTGCAAAGAGACAGGTCGCAATCCACTGGGGCCTTCTGTTAAGGATTGGGTTAGAGACATCACATATGGGCACGCACAATTGAGCACATTTTGGGACTTGATGCCGCCCTCCTCTAGACCCCGCAATATCTGGGAACCTTTCTTGACATGGAACGCTGGTTCACACACAAAGACCGGAGTGGTGGACGTGGGGGATGCGCAGACCACACCCCAAACGTGATATACCCACACCCCACACCCAACTCAAATGCCAGGACGCATGAATGGATGTATATGACCAGTGGCCCACTGTATAATTGTAGTAAAAGCCCTCTCTGGGGATGCTATATGTAATATACTTACTATTGTGTTAATGCTTGCTAAGTGGTGCGCACTATCCCTTGATCACTCCTTATCATGTCTTCGGTTTGTGGGAGATGGGTACGGTGTAGGTTGTTCTTAGCATTGTGTACCGATATGACTATGATCATATGAGCTCATTTCTTGATCAGTGATGAACTGGCTTGTTGAAATGTAATGGAAATGTTTGTTTGAAAATGTCAATAAAAAAAAAATTAAAAAATTATGACAAATGTTTGAAAGCAATATACCGTTACATCCGCTGGACCTTTCTGGTTTTGGGGATATATACAACTTTTAGATTCACCAAGAACCCGATGAACCCAGAGCCAATAACTGAGCAGCGTCTTGCAACGGTTTTTTATTATGTACCGGGTAAATAGCAATTAATTTGGGAAAATATATACAGTGAAAAATCAGGATGAAAGACACCTATGTATTTCTGAAATTGGAACAAAATATAGAGTTTAGAAACAGTAGCTATTTGCACATTTCCGAAATTGTGAGTACCCATACTAGCATGAGAATTATAGGACATTTTTCAAAGTGAGTACTTTTTTATACATTGTCTTTCATTTGCAAGGGAGAAATGCATCGAAAGTTAATAGGTAATAACAGTTGCTCTACAATTCTGTGTTACCCTAAGAGTCCCGATAAAAATGGTACCTCAATTGTGTGGGTAGGCCTAGTGCCCCCGACAAGAAACGGCTCAAAATGCAATGTGGACAAACTTCATTTTTACAGTGAAAACTGACCCTTTTTTTGCAAACTGCCTGGCAGTAGATTTTGAACCCTAGCTCTGCCGGCACCTAGAGAAACCTAGCAAACCTATACATTTTTTAAATCTAGACACCCAGGGGAATCCAGGCTCAGGTGACTTGTCTGGCTCTCACCAGGTTCTGTTACCCAGAATCCCTTGCAAACTTCAAACTTTGTCAAAAAAAACATATTTTCCTCACATTTCTGTGGTGGAAAGTTCTGGAATCTGCATGGATCCACAAAATTCCACCCACCCCGCATTTCCCAAAGTCTTCCAAGAAAAATGGTACCTCACTTGTGTGGGTAGGCCTAGTGGCTGCGACAGGAAATGGCCCAAAACGCAACGTGGACACACCACATTTTCACAGTGAAAATGGACCCTTTTTTTGCAAAGTGCCTAGCTGTAGATTTTGAACCCTAGCTCTGCCTGCACCTAGGGAAACCTAGCAAGCCTATACATTTTCAGAAACTAGACACCCAGGGGAATACAGGATGGGGGGACTTGTCTGGCTCTCACCAGGTTCTGTTACCCAGAATCCCTTGCAAACCTCAAACTTTGTCAAAAAAACACATTTTCCTCACATTTCTGTGGTGGAAAGCTCTGGAATCTGCGTGGATTCCAAAAATTCCACCCACCCCACATTCTCCAAAGTCTTCCAAGAAAAATGGTACCTCACTTGTGTGGGTAGGCCTAGTGCCCGTGACAGGAAACGGGCCAAAATGCAACATGGACACACCACTATTCACAGTGAAAACTGACCCTTTTTTTGCAAAGTGCCTAGCTGTAGATTTTGAACCCTAGCTCTGCCGGCACCTAGGGAAACCTAGAAAGCCTATACATTTTCAGAAACTAGACACCCAGGGGAATACAGGATGGGGTGACTTGTCTGGCTCTCACCAGGTTCTGTTACCCAGAATCCCTTGCAAACCTCAAACTTTGTAAAAACAAAACACATTTTTCTCACATTTCTGTGGTGGAAAGTTCTGGAATCTGCGTGGATCCACAAAATTCCACCCACCCCGCATTTCCCAAAGACTTCCGAGAAAAATGGTACTTCACTTGTGTGGGTAGGCCTAGTGCCTGTGACAGGAAACGGCCCAAAACGCAACAAGGACACACCACATTTTCACAGTGAAAACGGACCCTTTTTTTGCAAAGTGCCTAGCTGTAGATTTTGAACCCTAGCTCTGCCGGCACCTAGGGAAACCTAGAAAACCTATACATTTTTGAAAACTAGACACCCAGGGGAATTGAGGATGGGGTGACTTGTCTGGCTCTCACCAGGTTCTGTTACCCAGAATCCCTTGCAAACCTCAAACTTTGTACCCCAAAAAATTTTTCCTCACATTTCTGTGGTGGAAAGTTCTTGAATCTGTGTGGATCCACAACATTCTACCCACCCACACTCCCCAAAGTCTTCCGAGAAAAATGGTACCTCACTCGCGTGGGTGGGTCAAGTACCCGCGACAGGCAAGGGCCCAAAACATATTGAGGAGACATCAAAATTACCTATCACAAAACAACCTGGTTTTGCAAGGGGGGTCACCTGGGTTTTTGGCCCCAGGCTCGGTGGCCATCTTGGGAAACCTACCAAACCCACACATTTCTGAAAACTAGACATCTGGGGGAGTCTAGCGAGGTATGGCTTGCGGGGACCCCCCAAGGGTTTCCTACCCAGAATCCCCTGCAAACCTCACATTTAGCTGAAAAAAATCAAATTTTTCTCAAATTTCTGTGTGGGAAAGTTCTGGAATTTCCATGGATCCACAAATTTCCTATCACCAGCATTCCCTCAGGTCTCCCCATAAAAATGATACCTCACTCGCGTGGGTAGATCAAGTACCCTCGACAGCCAAGGGCCCAAAACGTATTGAGGAGACATCAAAATTACCTATCACAAAACAACCTGGTTTTGCAAAGGGGGACACCTGGGTTTTTGGCCCCGGGCTTGGTGGCCATCTTGGGAAACTACCAAACCCACACATTTCTGAAAACAAGACACCCGGGGTAGTCCAGCAAGGTATGGCTTGTGTGGATCCCCCAACGTTTTCCTACCCAGAATCCCCTACAAACCTCAAATTTAGCTGAAAAACACACATTTTCTACATATTTATGTGTGGAATCACCGTGCCTGCACAAATGTCATACCCCACAGCGTTCCCCTCAGTTTCCTGAGTAAAATGATACCTCACTTGTGTGGGTGGGGCAAGGGACTGTGACTGGGAAGAGCCAAAAACATAGGGATTAAGGATATAGCACCGAGAATTCTAAGCGCTACATTCTTTTTAAAATACATTTTTAGCCAATTCTGGATTGGCCACCCACACAAGTGAGGTATCATTTTACTCGGGAGACTGAGGGAACGCTGTTGGGTAGGATATTTGTGCCGGCACGGTGATTCCACACAAAAATATGTGGAAAATGTGTTTTTTTCAGCTAAATTTGAGGTTTTCAGGGCGTTCTGGATAGGAAAACGTTGGGGGATTCACACAAGTCATACCTCGCTGGACTCCCCCGGGTGTCTAGTTTTCAAAAATGTGTTGGTTTGGTAGTTTCCTAAGATGGCCACCGAGCCCCGGGCCAAAAACCCAGGTGACCCCCTTGCAAAACCACATTGTTTTGTGATAGGTAATTTTGATGTCTCCTCAACGCATTTTGGGCCCTTGCCTGTCGCGGGTACTTGACCCACCCACGCAAGTGAGGTACCATTTTTATCGGGAGACCTGGGGGAACGCTGGGTGGTAGGAAATTTGTGGATCCACGCAGATTCCAGAACTGTCCCACACAGAAATTTGAGAAACAGTTGATTTTTTTCAGCTAAATTTGAGGTTTGCAGGGGATTCTGGGTAGGAAAACGTTGGGGGGTCCACGCAAGCCATACCTTGCTGGACTCCCCCGAGTGTCTAATTTTCAGAAATGTGTGAGTTTTTTAGGTTTCCCTGGATGCCGCCGAACTCAGGGCCAAAAACCCAGGTGACCCACCTTGCAAAACCGGGTTGTTTTGTGATAGGTAATTTTGATGTCTCCTCAATATGTTTTGGGCCCTTGCCTGTCGAGGGTACTTGACCCACCCACGCAAGTGAGGTACCATTTTTATCGGGAGACCTGGGGGAATGGTGGGTGGTAGGAAATTCGTGGATCCACGCAGATTCCAGAACTTTCCATCACAGAAATGTGAGGAAAATGTGTTTTATTTTACAAAGTTTGAGGTTTGCAAGGGATTCTGGGTAACAGAACCTGGTGAGAGGCAGACAAGTCACCCCATCCTGGATTCCCCTGGGTGTTTAGTTTTCAAAAATATAAAGGTTTCCTAGGTATCGCCAGATGCTGGCAGAGCTAGGGTTCAAAATCTACAGCTAGGCACTTTGCAAAAAAAGGGTCAGTTCTCTCTGTGAAAATGTGGTGTGTCCACGTTGCATTTTTGGGCCATTTCCTGTCGCGGGCACTAGGCCTACCCACACAAGTGAGGTACCATTTTTCTCAGAAGACTTTGGGGAATGCGGGGTGGGTTGAATTTTGTGGATCCACGCAGATTCCAGAACTTTCCACCACAGAAATGCGAGGAAAATGTTTTTTTTTTTTTTTTACAAAGTTTGAGGTTTGCAAGGGATTCTGGGTAACAGAACCTGGTGAGAGCCAGACAAGTCACCCCATCCTGTATTCCCGTGGGTGTCTAGTTTTCAAAAATGTATAGGTTTGCTAGGTTTCCCTAGGTGCCTGCAGAGCTAGGGTTCAAAATCTACAGCTAGGCACTTTGCAAAAAAGGGTCTGTTTTCACTATGAAAAGCCCCCACCCATACCTATATAAAAAAAATCCCTGGCCTTAGTGGGCTTTCTGCCCCCCCTGGGGTGCAGATCAGGGGCTATTGCCCCCATCTGCCTCCTGGGGGGCAGAAAGTCTTTTGTTTTCTTTGGGGGATAGGGTGGGGGCATTGGCATGCCCATTCTGGGCAGCCCCCACCCCAGGCCTATAAAAAAATAATCCCTGGCATCTAGGGTGTTTTCTGCCCCCCGGGGGGGGCAGAAACACTGGAATTTTGTGGGGGGGAGGGGTAGGGGCATTGGCATGCCCATCTTGGGCAACCCCCACCCCTAAATTCATCGGGGAAAAAAACCCCTGGTGTCTAGTGGGCTTTCTGCCCCCTGGGGGGGCAGATTGGGCGCTACTGCCCCCTTCTTCCCCCCAGTGGGGGCAGAAAGACTGTACTTTTGCGGCAGGGGTGGGGGCATTGGCATGCCCATTTTGGGCAGCCCCTACCCGGGGGCATGGCTAGCCAGCCAAGATGGCGGACGCAATTTAATGAGGCTCCGTCTCTCAGCCCGTAAATCCGACATTTCTCCTGCGCAACACTGTACCTGCACAGTTTTCTTCGGTCCATCTACCTCATGTTGCACTGGTGGAAGTATTCGGCGAGTTTGGGGACATCAGAAGCAACACTGACGGAGTACTGCTGGTCTCCATCACACAGCCGCTGCACAGCTGCAACCGGATCCGAACAACGCTGGGGGACGTGCGGCCGCCGCTTTCGCGGCTGAGTAGAACCAGAGGCGCTGTGGAAGTGGTGCCTGCCTGCTCAATACTGCTGCTAGCCATTAATCGCCTGTACATAACCTCATGAGGCGATAGTAAGGAGGTGCTGCTGGTTTCAATCGTCTGCGCATTTACGGAGACCGGACATTGCCACTCGTCGTTCCCAGCGCCGAGGCCCGTCTGTTCATGTCTCCGGGGTGCTTCCTGCGCTGCTGCCTAATCAGCCCCGGCACTTAATAAACATCACCGGCCGATCGGTGGAGTGTTTAGCCCCCCCTCCACTCCGCCACGTATGACCGGTGGTATTCGCCTGCTTGCTGATACACGGAGATGACGGTCACGGAACCCTCCCTGGCGGCCGGCAGCTGTGCCGTGACATGGTGAGACTGCGTGACGCTCCCGATTGCGGATCGAATGAAACTGTGGCCCGCTCTGAGTCCGGCGATGCTGGGGGCCTGGAGACGGCTGTTGGCGAAGCGGATCATTGAAACGGCCTCATCCTGCTGCCCCCGTGCCAGTCTGGAGGAACTGCACGTGTGGAGCCCTGCTGTGGTGAGTGCGTGGTGACCTCTGGGAGCACAGTTGGACACGGTGAGGCGCCCTGCTTTCTCCATAGTGTATGGGTTTGGGAGCTGCGTGGACAGGTGTGTCCAGAAAGGGTGGACTTCCCCTACATCATTGAGACCGGGGTAGAGCCTGCAGTGCTGGTGACACGTATTGGACAATTACCAAGGTCTACTGGCCGCTGAAGAGGTCTGGGTGAATCTAAACTCCACAGGACATCGTGATTTCCAGGCAGGGGCGTAACGGGAACGTGCCGGCAAACGCCTAGCTGTAGCATCTGGGGACAGATAATATATCATACACCCTGTCACCTGAAATACCCTGATGCCTGCTAGGCTTTAAAGCAGTTGGGACACACGTCTTCTAACCCGTAGAATGCACCAGCGCCTGCGCGGGAGAGTACCATTCCTGTGCCCTATACTAGCATCTACCAGTTGATCCACCGTAGCTCAGTGACACGGACCAGGCACGGCCCAGACTGTAGCACACACTGGTGCCTCCGTCTTCTAACCGCACTCAAACGGACATCTATCTGTCTAATAGACAAGTTGGGAGTGCTCTACTCCCTGTGACACAAGCGACTGCTGACCGTGGACTTCCCTTCCAGTTTCCATTAGAAGTGTCTGGCTGCTACCTGGCGCCATGGGTAAACCACGTGCGGGCATGGGAGCGCCCTCCACAAGATCAATGTCAGGCCCCATGCACTCGGACCAAGAATCTGAAACGTCAGACACGGTACAACGCTCTACTTTGGAATCAAAAATAGACTCTGTGTTGCAGGCAGTGACCCAAATTAGCGAAGCATTGACACAAACCCGCACCTCCTTGGAAGGCCGCATCGATAAAGTCACGTCCGACTTTACGCTCCTCCATGCTGACCATCGCAAATTGGCGGGGAGAGTTACTGATCTTGAAAAGGAAGTCCAGGGGATTGTCCCGGCCACCAAAGAGATGACAACTGAACTCCGTGACCTCACGGCCCGGCTCCATTCCTTGGAGCACAATATGGAAGACACGGAAGGCCGTTCTAGGTGAATCAACGTGCGCGTCGTGGGATTGCCTGAAGGTGCGGAAGGCAACGATGCAGTGGCATACACTGAAAGCTGGTTGCACACCCTTTTGCCTACAGGCACGCTATCCACGTTCTTCGCGGTGGAGAGAGCACACAGGGTACCATCGAATCGCCCGCCGCCAGGGATGGGACCACGCCCGTTCCTGTTCCGGCTCATGAATTTCAGAGACCGAGACACAGTGCTCCGAGAAATCAGGAAGTTAGGTACGGTTAAAGTGGACAATGCACAAATACTTTTCTTCCCGGATTATGCCTTGGGGGTTCAGCGTCAACGAAGCACCTTTCTTCCAGTCAAACGCCGCCTCCGTGATTTAAATTTGAAGTACTCTCTCATCTTTCCGGCTCGCTTACGAGTAGTAGCAGATGGTACAACACACTTCTTCAACAAAGCAGAAGATGTCTGGGATTGGCTGGAAACTAGGGGACATCACAATTCACCTGATGACCGACAAAGTGATGTGAAGCGACGAGGAGGTACCCGGAGAGGTCGCCGTGCCGGATGCCAGAGACGAGTTACAACGCCGCGGCTGCAGCAGGCGGCTGCTCCTGATCAGGACCAAGTACTGCGAGAGCGGTGGGAGGCACTACAGGCCGTATCTGACTTGGGAGAGTGGCGGAGTGGAGCTGATGCAGATGCCTCTTCCGAGCATTCGCTGAGTGACGACACCTCACGATCTGAATGGCCGCATCCTGAAGACTCTCAGCAACTACCGAATGTGACACCCCAGACAGCAGACGACCTCATGTAGAAACAGAGAGTAAACTATGGACATGCAAGTATTAGAATACAGTAATGTTTGCTTCCTTGTTGTGTGCTTCATACACTATGTTTAGCCATCTTACACTTACCTTTTAACAGCATACAACAGGTACCATGCCTGATGAATAAAGCTCACGTAAACGCACATACAGTAGCTAAACCCTTACGTCACTGTATTGCGCAACTCATACACACGTACACGCCGGGCCTGAGTCTGCCTACCCCCGTACACATTAGGCTCTAACCCACCCCCCCTCCCTTTAGTAAGATACATACAGCGATCATGGCCGTAAGTTGCCGTTTGGCACTGTTATTGGTTTGGGCAGATGCATGGTTATGCTCCGCTCTCTCCCAGTTGAGCTGTCAAAAGCTCTTTCCCGTACACCCAGTTCAAGTTATGACACCCGTATACACATTGTCTCTGCAGATATGTCCAGCGGCTACCGAACTCCCACCGCTCGCGCCTCCTGCTAGTTTTAGCGATACCAAAGGGGATGATGGACGGAGCGCTTGAGCAAATCAAACACTCACCCCCAGTCAACTGATCTGGGTTTAATCCATCATCATTCTTTAGCTCACTCCACCACCCCAGTTCAGACATGGCCATATGCAAATCAGTCTGACCCTGTGCCTCATGGGAACAGTCCAGCCCGAACTGCCAAGCCATGTCTTCCATGGACCGGAAACAAGCATCCTGGGACCGGTTTCGGGTTCATACCCCTCATCAGCCAGGCTATCTTGAATCCAGTGGCCATGTCTGATTTGGGGTGGTGGAGTGAGCTAAAGAATGATGATGGATTAAACCCAGATCAGTTGACTGGGGGTGAGTGTTTGATTTGCTCAAGCGCTCCGTCCATCATCCCCTTTGGTATCGCTTTGTTCGCTCTAAGTTGGCAGGGTATGCCCACACGTGGGTCCCTTGCTCACTTTGCCACTGGATTCAAGCTAGCCTGGCTGATGACGGCTGAATAGCCAGAAACCGGTCCCAGGATGCTTGTTTCCGGTCCATGGAAGACATGGCTTGGCAGTTCGGGCTGGACTGTTCCCATGAGGCACAGGGTCAGACTGATTTGCATATGGCCATGTCTGAACTGGGGTGGTGGAGTGAGCTAAAGAATGATGATGGATTAAACCCAGATCAGTTGACTGGGGGTGAGTGTTTGATTTGCTCAAGCGCTCAGTCCATCATCCCCTTTGGTATCGCTTTGTTCACCCTAAGTTGGCAGGGTATGCCCAGACGTGAGTCCCTTGCTCACTTTGCCACTGGATTCAAGCTAGCCTGGCTGATGACGGCTGAATAGCCAGAAACCGGTCCCAGGATGCTTGTTTCCGGTCCATGGAAGACATGGCTTGGCAGTTCGGGCTGGCCTGTTCCCATGAGGCACAGGGTCAGACTGATTTGCATATGGCCATGTCTGAACTGGGGTGGTGGAGTGAGCTAAAGAATGATGATGGATTAAACCCAGATCAGTTGACTGGGGGTGAGTGTTTGATTTGCTCAAGCGCTCCGTCCATCATCCCCTTTGGTAATGCTTTGTTCGCCCTAAGTTGGCAGGGTATGCCCAGACATGGGTCCCTTGCTTACTTTGTCACTGGATTCAAGCTAGCCTGGCTGATGACGGCTGAATAGCCAGAAACCGGTCCCAGGATGCTTGTTTCCGGTCCATGGAAGACATGGCTTGGCAGTTCGGGCTGGACTATTCCCATGAGGCACAGGGTCAGACTGATTTGCATCAGGCCATGTCTGAACTGGGGTGGTGGAGTGAGCTAAAGAATGATGGTGGATTAAACCCAGATCAGTTGACTGGGGGTGAGTGTTTGATTTGCTCAAGCGCTCCGTCCATCATCCCCTTTGGTATCGCTTCCTGCTAGTTTTAGTGCACTCCTATACACTTGGATCCTTTTTATCTCCTTTAAGGTCATACACTGTCGGCTGCACCGATACTCCGTGCCTCTCAAGGCACATGACCTGCATGTCATTTCACCTCTGCAACACACCCTTTGTCCCACACTAACGTAGTAACCTGGAACGTCAGGGGGATCCATACGCCAGCGCGTGGATATGCGATATATGCCTTCTTGAAGCGCCATGCTGCACACCTTGCATTCTTGCAGGAAACACACATTTCACAACCGGAAATTCGCAAGTTGCAGCAGAAATGGAGAGGCCAGGTTTTCGCCATGGGTTTTTCTGCTTATGTGAGGGGAGCCTTGATATGGGTAAGACCTGGGACCCACTTTGAACCTGAGGAGACGTTAATAGACGCAAATGGCAGATATGTGTTTGCTCAGGGCTGCCTTAATGGTCAACCGGTGGTGCTCGGCTCTATATATGCACCAAACACGGAGCAGGCCCATTTCTGGCGCGCGCTCACGGGTCTGCTGTCCCGCTGGTGTGATGTCCCTTGGCTGCTAGGTGCCGATTTTAACTCTGTTCTAGACACAGCACATGATAGATCATTCCCGCCCCTTCCCCAAACGACAGCGACTTCCAATGCTAGGCATCTCGGGGATTGGCTAACCCACTGGGATCTGGCAGATGTGTGGAGAGCCCTCCACCCAGGGGGATGACTTTACTCACACTACTCACACCCGCACAGATTGCATGTCCGTATAGACCGTTTTGTTGCAAATGTGACGCTCATTGAGAAATGCATCAAGGCGGATTATTTAGGAAAGGCGCACTCGGATCATAATCCGCATATTATGACACTACAAAGGGAAGGGGATGCTCCCAAGGGGCATATCTGGCGGCTTCAACCCTTAGCACTAGAAGACCCCCCATTTAGAGAGTCGGTGGCTGCTACCCTGGAAGACTACTTTCAATGCAATGAGGGATCGATGGCAGACGTTGGGGTGCTGTGGGATGCTGGGAAGGCAGTGCTCAGGGGACATTGCATGGGCTTAAATTGGTGCCTCCGAAAACAGCTAGAAACTGAAGTCAAACGCATAGAGGATGATCTGACACGCTTAGAAGTTCGGCTCACACGTGGCACTGCCGTTCAGCCAGCAATAGATGAATGCCGACTACAACACACCTCAATACTGGAACGCTTGCGCTGCCTCAACTATGCGTCACATGCTGCACACGCTCATTCAGCTGCAGAGAGGGCGGGTAGGTTACTAGCGCACATGATTCGACAGGAACATACCCACACATCAATCATATGGCTGCGTTCCGAGACTGGGCTACTACTCACCACTCAACGTAGCATTCATGATGAATTTTCCACACATTATGCCAGGGTCTATCAATCCGCGCACTACGCAACACCTGCGGATATGGAGGCGTTCCTTGTACCCCTACAGTTACGCCACATCACGGCTGAGCAGCGTGCTGAACTGAATGAGCCGCTTTCGCTATTAGAAATACAGGCTTCAATCTCCTCCCTAGCTACCGGCAAAGCACCTGGGCCTGATGGTTATCCGGCCGAATACTATAAAGCTTATCAGCAAATCCTAGCACCATGACTCCTTACACTGTATCGGAATGCACAGGAAGCTGGCAGGTTACCGGACATGCTGTGTGAATCTTTATTAGTATCCCTCCCTAAACCGCATAGAGATGCGGAACTGATTGGTTCCTATCGTCCAATGGCACTCCTTAATACGGACTACAAGGTATTGGCGAAAATACTTGCGAACAGACTTGCCCCGTTAGTGCCTCAGTTGGTACACATGGATCAAAATGGGTTTGTGCCGGCTCGGAGTACATGGTTGAATCTGAGGTGATTTTTTAGAGTAGCACATTACTCGAGCGTCTACTGGCCACGTGCTGGATGTTTGGTCTTGGACCTAGAGAAGGCCTTTGACACCTTGTAGTGGGGTTTTCTGTTTGAGGTGCTGCAGAGATATGAGCTTGGCGATGTGTTCCTGAGCTTTGTCAAGCTATTATACACAAACCCTACGGCCAGGGTCAGGACAGGACACTACGTGTTGAACCAAGTCCCCATAAGGCGTGCCACGAGGCAGGGTTGTCCACTCTCTCCCTTACTATTTGCGCTGGCAGTCGAGCCATTTGCGGAAGCGCTCCACACTACCCAAGCTGAATGGGGGATTCCTTTAGGTGATGGCATACATGCTGTATCGCTGTATGCGGATGACCTGCTCATTTACCTTAGAGACGTCGGACAGCCCTGCGGGCCCGTTGAGCATACGCTGGAACGCTTTGCGTTGGTGTCCGGACTCAAAGTGAATTGGGACAAATCATGCCTCTATTCCTTCGACGGTTCTATACCAGACCCGCGCTTGGTTATCAATGGTCGGCCAGTCCACTGGCAAATGACAGCGTTCCGATATCTCGGAGTCCATATATACCGCGAACAGCGGGATCTTTTGGAGGGCAACCTGACACGTGCCTTCACAGCAGTGCGGACGCAAATGTCCTTCTGGAAAACCCTCCCCCTAGCAGTTATGGGTCAAATTGCTTTAATAAAAATGGTGGTCTTGCCGCGTTTACTTTATCACTTCACTAACTTACCACTTTATCTTCGACCCCCACTATTCAGGGATTTGGAGTCAGATATACAGCACTTTATCTAGCATGATTCGCGCAGCAGGGTAGCAATGGTTAAAATGTACCCATCGACCACACAGGGAGGCCTCTCACTACCAAATATGGCGCACTACTACTTAGCGGCACAACTTCACTGGGTGGCACGCTGGTTCAGTGCCCGCAACCTTGGGGATACGGCGACACAGGCGCCCGGGTACACCCAACCCCAAATAGTGACACTCTTCCACCCTGACAGGAAAGGGAGCCCGCCTAAGCAGCTGTTACTGAAAGTTGCTTACCAATGCTATCGCCGCTGCCTTCGCCTAACACACCAGTTGATACCATATGCGCCCTCTCTACCTATATTGGGCACCCCCAGAAGACATCGAGCGATATCCAATGTAGAGCTCATGCAATGGGAGGAAGTGGGCATACTGACGGTGGGAGATTTATTCAATGATGGGCAGCTTATTCCCTTTGAAGATCTGGTGGAAAATACTGGCCTACCACGAGGGCAGTTCCT
Organism: Calotriton arnoldi; assembly: GCA_963921515.1. Lineage (NCBI taxonomy): Eukaryota > Metazoa > Chordata > Amphibia > Caudata > Salamandridae > Calotriton > Calotriton arnoldi. The sequence continues at coordinate 149,907 of CAWUFW010018858.1, read as the reverse complement.
TCTCCATGCCGCGATTAGGCCTGGGCGGTGAACTTTGCTCCGTTTGTGGAGTTTGCGGAGTTTTCTGCACTCCGCACTCCGCGGAGCTTGCAGAGTGCAGAAAACTCTGCTTCGCGATGTGCAGCAGAGTTTTTTCCCCGCTCGCGATCGCGAACGGTAAGTTCGCGAGCGTGAGCTGCCGCTCGGGTAGAATTTCTACCCGAGCGGCAGGAATACCAGCACAAACTGCAGTTCGCACTGCACTCCGCCACTCGCGGAACTTCGCAGAGTTTTTTGTAACTTCGCGGAGTTCCGCGTAGCAAAACTCCGCAAACTACGTCCAGGCCTGGCCGCGATGGCCTGCACACTGACCACGCACTGGGGCACCACAGTACAGGAACCTGACACACATCTCACCATACAATATTTACACGAGCTTAGAACTGGTTGCCACCTTACCAAATGGTTTGCGGAATCAATTAGGGCACACACAGCATCGCCTCTGCTCTCTATGCGCGCCCAATGGGATGCGGACTTCCAGCGGCAGGTCACGGATCTCGAATGGGGACGCATACTTGAAAGCACCATGAGAATTCCACGTAATGCGCGATTCAGGCTCATCCAGTACTACATACTCCACAGAGCCTACCTCACGCCCGCCAAAATTAATAAAAATTTTAATCGTACAGATGCCAAATGTGCTAGATGTAACGAACTGGGGGCTGATCTTCTGCATATGCTGTGGTCTTGTACAGTTATACAGCCCTACTGGGCCAAAGTTATTAGGAGGCTGACATCATGCACAGAAAGGACACTGGATTGGACGTGGGAGGTGTGCATCCTGGGTCTTTATCGTAGGTCCAAGAGACATAAAGTAACGTCCAGATAGATTGACCTAGGCCTCATAGTGGCTAAGCGATTGCTCACATGCCGTTGGAAATCGCCTGAACCTCCAGCGGCCAGGGCCTGGTACCGATCTCTCTTATGTTGGGCACAGGCGGAAAGTGTTGCACTCCGCCGAGAAGATGCAATAGGAATACGTAGGCAACCATTAGCTCCAGCATGGGACGCAATACTGTTAGATTTCCGCACAGCGGATCAGGATCAGTACACAGCACCTGATATGGCAGTCCATACCGATGACCACATTGCATCACAAAACGGTGCCCATCCAGACCCATTAATGCATTGATACAAGGCACTTAGTCCCTAGCCGTCCCTGCCCCCCCTCCCTTTATCTCTCCAACTTGCAATGTATCCACACATACAAAAGTGTTTATATTTGCTCTAACTACTGACACCAGGCCAGCAATTCTTTGATAGATTGTATTTGTACCCCTCCCTTTTTTCTTTAACTTGTGCAGACCCAGTTAATGAAGTGAAATGCTATTCAGCATACTAGCATGTGTAGGCACCGGTTGAGACTTTTTTCACCCCCCCCTTCCTCTTCCCTCCCATTTCTTCTTACTTTTCTCCTTTTTATACCTTATATACTATGTCTCACCCTGACACCAAATGGATTTATAATCGTCTATTTGACGGATAATTGTAAACTGTTCACAACCACGCCGTAATTTGTACTGGACATATGTATCGGATGATCTCTGCTATGTATACGGACTATTCTAAACTGTTTTGTTTAACAAAGTTTTATGTAACAAACAAAAAAAACAAACAAAAAAAAAAGAAATTGGGCAGCCCCACCCCTAATTTGCATTTGAAAATAAAAAAAACCCTGGTTTCTAGCGGGCTTTCTGCCCCCGGGGGGGGGGGCAAAAGCCCACTAGATACCAGGGGGGGCAGAAAGACTGATTTTTGCGGGAGGGGGCTAATTTAAATTGCCATAAAAAATCCCTGGTTTCTAGTGGGCTTTCTGCCCCCAGGGGGGTAGAAAGACTGAATGTACCCAATTATTTATGGGGGGAGCAAAGGCCCTTGCCAAAGGGGCCGCTCCTCCCTCCCTGGTGTCTAGTGGATGGAGCCCTGCTTGGCGATCGCCCTCCTGGGGCGATCCCCAAGCAGGGATCCACTGGGGAGGGGTGCCATTGGAAAAGGGAAGATTCTCCCCTTTCCAATGATACCTCTCCCGTCTTTCTATGTGCTCAGGGGGCTGAGATAGCCCCCTGAGCACGTAGAAAGCGAAACTGAAATGAGCCTCTCGGCTCATTTCAGTTTCGGTTTCACTGAAATGATGTCAGCGCGACGTGCGCGCTGATCGTCATTTCAGGGAAACCTGGGGAGCAGCCTCGAGAGCTGGGGAAGCTCTTCCCCAGCTCCCGAGGCTGTTGTGGGTGAAAGGGAATCCCTCTGGTGCCCGCACCAGAGGGATTCCCTGTGCTATGTGCTAGAATGGCCAGGGGCCGTCCGACGCACGTGAGCACTGGTGCATCGGACGGCCCCCGGCTGTCCGACGCACCAAAGGGGTTAAACAACACATAACTAACACTACATAACACTCTACTCCTATCCAACACTACGTCAAACACATAAAACACTAAACTACCAAAACAACACCTAACTACACCAAAACGAATAAATAACGTTGTAACAAACCTAATTACACTACTACTACCTCACCCCTACCCTAAAACTACCTTAAAAGTAAATTAAATCAAACTTAAGTGACGAAATGCAGCTCCCAACCGCTAGGTTCCGTCTTCGAAAATGACCAAAAAATGAAACAGATAGATAGAAAAGTAAGGAAAATAGACAAAATGGCCTTGTAATAAAAATGAAAAAAAGACTTAGGGGCCGATTACGATGGCGGAAGGCCCACCACCGCCAGCCGTGTGGTGGCAGGCCCTCCGCCATCATACCTCGATTCCCCGCCCGCCTCCCATGAGGCACAGGGCCAAGACTGATTTGCATATAGCTGTGTCTGAACTGGGGTGGCGAAGTGAGCTTAAGAATGATGATGGATTCAACCCAGATCTGTGACGGGTGAGTGTCTAAAAAGTTTCAGCACTCCGTCCATCATCTCCTTGTGTTTACTTTGTTCACCCTAAGTTGGCAGGGTATGCCCAGACGTGGGTCCCTTGCTCACTTTGCCACTGGATTCAAGCTAGCCTGGCTGAAGAGGGGTGTTACCCCGAAACCAGTCCCAGGATGCTTGTTTCCGGTCCAGGGAAGACATGGCTTGGGAGTTCGGGCTGGACTGTTCCCATGAGGCTCAGGGCTAAGACTGATTTGCATATAGGCGAAGTGAGCTAAAGAATGATGATGGATTCAATCCAGATCTGTGACTGGGGGTGAGTGTCTGAAAAGTTTTTGCACTCCGTCCATCATCTCCTTGTGTTTACTTTGTTCACCAAATTAGGATGGCGGGGGGAATCGGACCGCGACCGTGGTGGGTGCAAAGAGCGCCCACCACATCCGCCACAGGCAATCGTTTTGTTTGCCTGGCGGAGAGGCCTGCAGCTGTAAAATGGTGGCAGTGCCTAGCAGGCACCATCCGTCAAATTACGATGCTGGCCTCAGCCAGCCTTGGCGGTAGAACCGCCATGGAAAGGCTGGCGGGGATTGGTTTCGGGGGCCCGTTGCGGGCCCCCCTTGTGTTGGGGGAGGTTGTGGTGCACTGGGGGGGTACCCATGGTACCCCCTGTATTTCCCTGCACTAAGTGGCAGGCCCCGCACGGAGCCTGCCACGTAGTGCAGGGAAATGCCCGGTATGGCAATTTAACATTGCAGCGGGTGCTGCTGCCAGCAGCACCCGCCGCAATGTTAAAGTGCCTGGATGCGACCGCCGTGGTGGCGGTCGCATCCTAATATGGGGTGCGGGACCTCCGCCTCACAGGCGGGCAGACCCAGGCACCGATATGATGGCGGGCGGACTCGAGTCCGACCCGCCATCGTAATCACCCCCTTACTCCCCTTAGAAAAAAATTGAGAAATATTCCTAAAATGCAAAAAAACATGTATATTTTTATTTACTGTAATTTTTTTACAAATGTTACAAAAATATTTAAAAATTGTAAAATATATATTAAATATTATATTATCGGAAAATAAAAATATAATATTTAATATATATTGAAATGTATGTTTATTTCATGTACTGTAAATGTACCAAAAATAAAAATGTATAAATAAAAAATATATGTGAAAATATATATTTGTTATACAATTTGTAGATTATTCAATATATTAAATATTATTGAAATAAAAATAATATTCAATATACTAAATATTAAAATAGACAAAAAAAGTAAAATACATAATATATAATTATATTAAAAAATAAAATTATATCAAATGTATTAAAAAATTGTTCAAAAAATTAATAGAAATGTTTACTTTTTGTCATAAAAAATAAACAATCAAAGTCAAACTCTTTATAATAAATAAACTAAAAATATATTTACTTTACTATTACATGACTATACTTCAAAAAAATGTACAATTTTTTGAAAATGTATAAAAAAAGTATGTAAAAATATTGTTAATTTTCCAATTCTACATGAAAAATGTATGTTAAAAATATATTATACTTTATAATGAATTTTTAACAACATCAAAATACCTGAATCATGTTTTTGATATTGTGAAAAATGTATAACAAAACCAAATAATAACAAATAAAGTGTCAAACAAAAGAAAATATGTATTAACCAATCAAAATATTTACAATAATAACTAACATACATCTCCTTTCTTATTTAAATATACATACAAACTACAAAAATAAAATAACTAATTAACAATAAAAATTTACTATTCCTAACTCCCAAACCAACTAATTTCAGTAAAAATGCTGAATAATAAATCCTAATAAGTTACTATTCTAACTCCAAATCCAATCAAACTCAGGGAAAGTGCTGGATAATAAAACAAATTAAATTACTATTCCAACTCCAAAACTAACTAAATTCAGGGAAAGTGCTGGATAATAAAACATAATAAATTACTATTCCAACTCCAAAATCAGCTAAACACAGGGAAAGTGCTGGATAATAAAACCAATAAAATTACTATTCCAACTCCAAAACCAACTAAACACAGGGAAAGTGCTGGATAATAAAACAAATTAAATTACTATTCCAACTCCAAAACCAAATAAACTCAGGGAAAGTGCTGGATAATAAACTAAATTCAATTACTATTCTAACTCCAAAACAAAAAAAAACTCAGGGAAAGTGCTGGATAATAAATCAAATTAAGGGGGTCATTACGATGGCGGTGAAACCGCCACAGCCAGGCTGCCGGTGGCGGTTTCACCGCCATCGCCAATCACTTCTCCGCCCGCCATATAATGATGACGGGCGGTGTGCTGACGGACGCAAAGTCTGCCCGCCACGGGTCCGCCACAGGCAATCGTTCTGATTGCCTGGCGGACCCGGCCAGCATCCATAAACTGGTGGCGGTGCTAGCAGGCACCGCCAGATTAGGATGCTGCAATCTGCAAGCCTTTGAATTGCGGTTTCTCCGCCATTCAAAGGTTGGCGGAGATTGATCCTCTTGTGCAGGGACACTTTCGTTTTGTGCGCCCGCCTACATTTCCCTGCACCAGGTGGCAGGCACCGCACGGTGCCTGCCACGTAGTGCAGGGAAAAATAAAACGTGCACTTTTAACATTGGGGAAGGTGCTGCAGCCAGCAGCACCCGACGCAATGTTAAAACTGCATTTTGCGGCCGCCATGGTGGCGGCCGCATTGTAATTAGTAGTGCGAGACCGCCGCCATATAGGCCGGCTGTCCCTATCCCCAGGACGATGGTGGACCATCGTAATGACCCCCTAAATTACTATTCTAACTCCAAAACCGAAAAAACTCAGGGAAAGTGCTGGATAATAAAACTTAATAAATTACTATTCCAACTCCAAAACCAACTAAACTCAGGGAAAGTGCAGGATAATAAAACTTAATAAACTACTATTCTAACTCCAAAACCAACTAAACTCAAGAAAAGTTCTGGATAATAAAACTTAATAAATTACTATTCCAATTCCAAAACCAACTAAACTCAGGGAAAATGCTGGATACTAAATAAGCCCGGGCGGAGAACTCCGCTCCGCCCGCGGAGTGTGCAGAGATTTGCCTCCTCCGCGTTCCGCGGGGAGCGCAGAGAAGGCAAATCTCCGCACACTCCGCAGTGGAGAGGAGTTGGCCATCCCCCGCCTCCACCCCCCCTATATTAACAAGTAATTCTACATTACTTAAAAGTAATTTAAAAACCACTTACCTGTACTGCGGCGACCCCGGCTGCCCTCCTCCTCTTCCTCGCCATCTGGGTAATCCTTGAGAAAACTGCGCATGCGCGCGCGCCCACGCATGCGCATTTCTCGCTGAGAACTCAAGTTGATTATGCTGCATAGATAGTAGGCCCATACTGGGAAACCAATAATAGTAAAACCCACCTTTTTTTCAAAAAGTATTTTAAATGCTTTTTTTCCTAATGTTGACTGTCGTAATAATCAGCAGTGGCCAGCACAAGTAAACGCAGTGGGGCGGGCAGGAGGGGGGAAAGTTGACAGACGACGGAATAGGTATAATTAAATAAATAAATAATACCTATTCCGTCATCTGTCGACTTCCCTTCCACTGCGCCCTGCCCCACCATGCTTACCTGTGCTGGCCGCCACAGGTAATAAGGGAAAAGTAGAAACAGGAGGAGCAACAAAGTCACTGTGAGATACTCAAGCAGTATTATTGGTTTAGGACTAGACTATTTTCTCACTCTCATTCTTTCTATGGGCCCGACTCCGAACTCGCTAGGAAAGCCCTCCATTCGACTCGGATCCGGAGGGCTTTCCAAGCGAGACGTGCTCCGGGAGTCCGAACAAGCGAGTACGATGCTGCCGTATGCTTACGGACTCGGTTCGCTCGGACTCCCATTGAACTCTATGGAAGCCTGCATACAAAGGCTCCCATAGCAGAAAAGGGGTGGGTGGGGAAAAGCGTACACCCTGTGGTGGGCACCCCATGGTGCCCGCCACACTGTGCATGCCTGGATCGGTGGGACCCATGGGCACACCCCCGTGACAGATTCGGAGGGCCCCGGGTGATTTTATCTATCCACACCAGTCGACGCTGTTAACTGTGCCCTCCTTCTAATCGCCCAGAAATGGCCTAGGAATTTCGCAGTGGCACAGGCGAAAAGGGGTCTGGCATCTGACTTTAATATCCGTAGGGCATCTTTGGAGCTTTGGGTCCCTAATTGTCTGCACACAGGAGCTAGCCATTTGCTCCTTGGTTTCGCATATGCTTTGCAGGCAAAGAGGACATGCCCTATTGATTCGTGTGGACATAGACAGGAGGGACAGCCTCCTGTCTATGATCAAACAAATAAAGAGCATTTACTTTTTTGATCCAGCCAATTTTGTTTGCGGTGTCCAGATTAGAAATCTCACAAAGGGCAGCTGCATAAGGTGCCAGATCAGGAGTGGAGACCAGTCTATGCCAAAACAGCAGTGGGCGGAGCCTCACAAGATCGTTAATGGACTTAATACCCAGATCAAGTTTGAGCGGGAAAAGAGGTGTGCTTAGGGGAAGGGATATCAGGTTCCTGAGGAACTTATTTTCCACAACTGCAAGCTCATTTGTGGGTGCTGTGCCCCACAGCTCCGCCCCATAGAGGACACTGGTCACAGCCTTACAGTTGTACAATTTAAGAGCAGGAGCTACGGGCCTGGTGTACGATAAGCAGTGTTCCCTCCTCAGAGCCCCAGTTAGCTGAGTGAATTTCAAGGAGTCCTTCTCTAGATGACTCTTCCAAGCCGTTCCCTCCAATAGTTTGATACCCAAGTAATCGAAGGAACTGACCCTCTCAAGCGGGACATTATCCAGAAATAGGTTTCCCTTGAAGGATTTGTGAGGGTTCAGCATCATTAGCTTGGTTTTAGTGGTGTTAATAACCAAGCCCCTCACCTCGCAAAAGGCCTTGAAATGATTTAAAAGTTTTTGGAGACCCATGGGAGTTTTGGACACCAGTAGGGTATCACCAGCGAATAACAGGGTGGAGATTTTTTGGTTCGCCATTGATGGTGCATCAGCTGGTAAGGTGCACAAGAAGTCTGCTACCTGGTTGACGTACAGGGAGAAAAGACTTGGAGCTAAAACACATCCCTGGCGAACCCCCGCTAGATCATGATAGGCTCAGTATGTTGTCCCTGATTCCCCCACCTCACCCGGGCGTAGTTTCCATCGTGCAACCTGATTAGTATTTCCAAGATCTCCAAAGGCATTCCCATATCCCTAAGCACCCGCCACAAAGATTCCCTGGGCACCAGGTCAAATGCTGTTTTTAAATCTATAAAGGCAAAGTAAAGGCTTCCCCTGCCCAAAACAACTACCTTCCAGTATAGCGTGACAGGACGAAATACTTGATCCATTGTGCCGGTCTTCCGCCAAAATCCTGCTTGGAGTGGAGAGAGGATGTCATTCTCATCCATCCAGTCCTGAATTTTAGCCAGGTCGGAACAACAGAAGACCTTTTGGGCACAGTCGATCAAGCTGATCGGACGGTAGTTGGAAGGCATCGACCTATCCCCTTTTTTAAAAATGGGTATTACTTCGGACCCTTTCCACGAATCGGGGATCCTCCTCCCACTAGCTATATTGTTGGCCAATGTCATGAAATATGTAGCCCAGTTTTCCCTGTCTGCGCGGAAAAGGTCACCAGGGATACCATCCGGGCCTGGGGCTTTCGCAGATGCATTTGCGTCCAAGGAGGACAGAATTTCCTCTCTAGAAAATGATAGGGTACACACTGGGTAGCTTATATCCTGGTACAACTGATTTCTATCATGTGTTTCAGTGAAAGAATAAAGGTCGCTAAAGTGTTTATACCACTCTACAGCTGGAATGTTGTTAGTCAAGGGGGGCGATCTTTCACAATTGCCCTTGGACAAAAGGGTCCAGAACTTCCTACTATCTGGATGATGGATGGCCTCCCCAAGATCTTCCCACCTCCTTTCATCCCATTCTCTCTTCGCATTGGCTTGGGCCTGTTTATATTCCTTCCTGACTTCACGTGTGCTAAATGCGTTCCTATTACTAATGGCTGCAGACAGTCTCCCTCTCAACACTCTACACTCCCTATTAAACCATAAATTGGAACCCAATGGTCTACCCTGCTGTGGCCCAGTCTTGTGGCCATGAACAAGAAAGAAACTGGTCAAGTGGTCGAAGAAGTCTCTATGGGAGATGCTGCAAGCAAAAATTTTGGATGGATCGTCGGATTCTACACTCAAGGTCTCCAGATGCTTTTCTAGATCGTTTTTGATCAATCTAGTCTTGGTCTCATCTGCCATAACAGCAGGCCATTTGAGCCGACGTTTGTTATTAGAGGGGATTACCTCCTTGGTACTCAATGGGATCAGGCTGACCTTCCCCCTTTCACCCCATGGGTGATCAACAGTCAGGCTAAGGGGATTATGGTCGCTATCACAAGATGGGATGATAACCATATCCCGTACTAGAGGCCATAAGGTAAGGTCTACTAGGATGTAGTCTATCCTACTCCCCCCTTTCGGTCCGCTAAAGGTCATCTCCCCTCCTTTGTCGGAGTTGGTTCTCCCATTTGCGGCCCTTAGCCTATGTTCTAAGGAAATGGCATTCAGCTGCAATGCTGCTTTCGACCACTTTTTAATGGGGGTAAGCTCCAAGGGTGGCACCATCCACGCCTTGTCTTCCTCACTCACATCATGGGACTCTACCCAGTCTATTGGCTCAAATGTCACATTGAAATCACCAGCGACTATTAAGGCGTGGCCATCGTGTCTAGCTTCCAATAGATGGACCAGGGCATGCAGAGTTGGAGAGCTATCTCCTCTGGTGCTTCTGGCATACACATTGAAGATATCAATGGACTTGCCCTTGCCATTACTTAACCTTACCCCTAGGATGTCAGAGCTGATAGTATCCAGTCCCTTAATGTCACAATTAAGTGAGATGTTAATTAGGGTAAGTCAGTCAGTCAGTCAAAAAAACTTTATTTCGGCTATACAGCCATAAAAGCACAAATGATTGTAACAATACATAATTTACAAAAAAATTATAATACCCAACAATTGATTGTTAAGAAGATAATACAAAGAACCATTAAATCCATGGGGAATAATATGCTATAATTTTATAAAGTGTTTTCTGTCCCCACTATTACTCCACACCCTGTGGTTAACCACCATATGTATCAGCTGTTGCCAAATTATCTTAAAAACAGAAGTTTAAAAGACATTTAAGACAATAAAAATATAAACGTTTAAAAAAATAATTTAGAAATAGAACATTAAAATTACTTGACAAAAAGAAAAATATCAAAACAATTTCCCTAGTTGGAGATATGTGCAAATTTAGATCAATAGCATCTAATGAGAGAACATAATTAAATATTACCCAGCTCTTTCCCCTTTATAATGCCTCTACGTATACACCACATCGCGAATAAAAATCTCGAGGTGGCAACTACGAATAATGGGTGTGTCTCATATTTTAGTAACCTAAAAACCTCGATATAATTTCTAAGCCCCAAATTTCTACAAAGTTGGAGGACCCACTTGGACCTGGACCTTTTATAGGCAGGGCAGAAAAGTATAACATGGAGTTCGGTTTCTTCTGTCAAAGTGCACCCAGGACAATCTAGTTGAGTAGCTCCCTTCCATTTGTTTGTAAATGCACGGAGCGGGAGCGTCCCGTGTCTGAATTGTAAAAACAATTTCTTTGCCATGGAAGGTTGGATATTGTCCAGGGCCGACTCAACTTGTATTGCTGTTTGACATCCAGGAACCTGGAGGTCAAGCAGCATGAATTCATACTCTGGGACAATTGAACAAACTTGTATTCTTTAAAAGCGAGGGATAGAGACTTTTTAGGGATGGAGGGGCAGGTCTCTTCTGGTGTTACCCACATATTTGCCCTCCCCAGTGCGTGGCATGTGCTCCTAATGTAAGACAGCCATGGTAAGTTCCCTGCTCCCAGTATGGACAAGACGTCCTTCAATTCCACCCTGTACGTTTCTAGCTCGGGCGTACTCCATAAGCGACGCCAGAATAAAAGTGGACGAGAGGCAATTAAGTCGGCAATAGGGCCAATGCCCAAATCCATCCTTAGTGGGGTTAGGGGGGTGCTTTTTGGGAGACCCAACAGCTGCCTGATAAAAGTGTTCTCTGTTACAGATAGAATGTTAGAAGAGCAATGTCCCCAAAGTTCAGCTCCATATATTGAAGCTCCCCTTGCTTGAATCTTATACATTTCTGCTGGTGGGCCCCCACTTTATGGGTACAATTTTTGTGTACTTTTAAAATACCCCCTATAGACTGTGTTAATTTTAGGTTGGCTTTCTTTACTTGGGTCCCCCAATCCATCTTATTATTCAGTGTAAGGCCCAGATAATCAAAAATGGACACCCTCTCTAAGGGCCTACCTTCCATTTGGGGGTGTGGGCAGTTACTAGTATTGGCATGGAAGACCATATATTTTGTTTTCTGGAGATTTATCTCCAAATCCCTCTTCTTACAGAATTGGCTGAACTCTTCCAGTACCCGCTGCATACCCCTGGGTGATTTAGACAGGAGCAGCGTATCGTCCGCAAACATTAAAGCTGGTATTTTGCGGTTCGCTAGCCTTGGGGAATCTATGTCCTTCACTGCCAGGAGAGTTTCAATTAGACCATTTAGAAAGAGGGAGAACAGAGTCGGCGCTAAGACGCATCCCTGTCTCACCCCTTTCTCTACAGGGAAGGGAGCTGTCAGTTCCCCTTTCTTACCATGTCTTATCCTCGCATAGGTGCCTTCATGTAGGCGCTTCAGCTGCTGACAAAGATATTCTGGTGCTCCCATGTCATGGAGTAAACCCCATAGCTGATCGCGCTGCACCATGTCAAATGCGGATTTGAGATCCACAAAGGTTAGATAGAGACTACCACCCTCCAAAACTACAGTTTTCCAATGGATCAATTGCAATCTGAAAATCTGGTCGATGGTCGAGGTTTTAGACCTAAAACCAGCTTGTAAAGGAGTTAATACATTCATCTCATCCATCCATGATTGCAATCGGCCCAGGAGAACACGGGCAAATATCTTTTGGGTAACATCAATGAGGCTTATTGGCCGGTAATTTGCCGGATTGAGGGGGAACCTTTTTATAGATAGGAATAATTTCTGCGCCAGCCCAAGTCGGAGGGAGCGCCATACCTTGAAGGATGGGTTGAATAAGGTCTGTAGATAGGGTGCCCATACTACTTGTTCATTTCTAAACAGGTCACCGGGGATTCTATCCAGCCCTGGTGCCTTGTTTGGTAGCAATTTAGCCAACGCCAAAGAAACCTCTGCCAATGTACAGAGTGGTGGACCAATGTTTGGGGAAGTTTGATCAGTAACTGGTGCCCTAGCAGCTACATCTCCATCTAGGGGCCTTGAATATAAGACTTCAAAATGTGATCTCCAAGCTTCTTCCCCCAAATTTGGTTCAATTGCTGAGTTGCCTTCGGATTTACCAGTTTTTACTAGATTCCAAAAGCCTCTCATATCTCTATCATCTAAAGCTTTCTTAATTGCTTCCCATTTTTCAATCTCCCACGCTGCTTTAGCTTCAGCTAGGGTTTTTTTATAATGTGCCCTAGTTTCTTTGATACATAGGTTATCCTTTTCCTTAATTCCAAATAGCAGAGCGCGTTTATCTTCCCTACACGCTTTGTTATACCAGGGGTGTTTCGGTTTGGGGTCAGGACTATTATTATTTTCACCATTGTAGAAAAACTCCGCTAAGTTTAAAAACATATCCTGATGGTTCTTACCTAACACCAACAGAGATTCATGGCCTCGACTATTTTCTGAAACGGCAAATGCGGTTTCTAAAAAAGGAATAATTTGTTGCTAGAGGGAGATCATTTTTTCAATTGATTGTACAAATGTTCCCCATCGTACTCTTCCACCTCCTTCAGTTGCAATTAAATTTGGGACAGATTGAATTGGCATACTCTGGTCGTCCTTTGGCTGGGAACAGGCTATATCTAGCACCAATGGATTATGGTCACTTTCACATCGGGATTGGACCGAAAAGTCCATAATTCTGTGCCATATCTCAACGTCTACCAGGATATAATCAATTGTAGATGCCTGTCCCGGTTTATTGAAAGTAGGATTGCCCGGACTGTCAGAGGGGAGACGACATTACATGCCCTAAGCGAATGGCTAAATGTAAGTGAGTTCATTTGAAGAACAAGGGGGGTCCACCCCCTTATTGGGTAGATGTTACAATCTGGAATTGCCCAGACCGAATCTTCCTCGCTTGTAATAGTGGTGGTTACGCCATTAAGGGGTTCGAAATGACAATTAAAATCCCCTCCAATGATTACATGTGCAGAATCAGGTAGAGTGAGGAGAAAGGAGCAAAACCAAAGGGGATGATGGACGGAGTGTTGAACATTGCAAGCACTCACCCCCAGTCAACTGATCTGGGTTTAATCCATCATCATTCTTTAGCTCACTCCGCCACTCCCAGTTCAGACATGGCCAAATGCAAATCAGTCTGACCCTGTGCCTCATGGGAACAGTCCAGCCCGAACTGCCAAGCCATGTCTTCCCTGGACCGGAAACAAGCATCCTGGGACCGGTTTCTGGCTTACAGCCGTCATCAGCCAGGCTATCTTGAATCCAGTGGCAAAGTGAGCAAGGGACCCACGTCTGGGCATACCCTGCCAACTTAGGGCGAACAAAGCAAAACCAAAGGGGATGATGGACGGAGAGTTGAACATTGCAAGCACTCACCCCCAGTCAACTGATCTGGGTTTAATCCATCATCATTCTTTAGCTCACTCCGCCACCCCAGTTCAGACATGGCCATATGCAAATCAGTCTGACCCTGTGCCTCATGGGAACAGTCCAGCCCGAACTGCCAAGCCATGTCTTCCCTGGACCGGAAACAAGCATCCTGGGACCGGTTTCTGGCTAGGAGAAAGGAGGCCAAGCAGTCTAAGGTCTGTGAGGTTTGCCCCTGCCTCACTGGGCGAGAATAAATATTAATGATGGCCATCTTTAGAGAGCTGTCAAAGGAGCGGAGGATACACAAAATATCCGGGGAAAAAGTATCTACCATCTTAATAGTGCAACCCAGGTGTATACCGGCCCAGATGCAAAGGCCCCCTGAAGGTCTCCCCCTGGGCCCCTGGCCAGCTGGAATACAGTATGCAACATATCCTACTCTATACAATTCTATTGTTGACCATGTTTCCTGGAAAAGACATAGCCCGTGTGTATCTATATAATCTCCCCAGTGAGGGAGATCCATTTTAGAGGTAAGACCTGCTATGTTCCAGGATAAGATCTTAGTGTTCTGTGATTCTTCTACTATTACAGATTGTGTATGCAAGGAGCCCTCCTCCTGTTGTAGTACTTGGTGCAAAATCCCCACCCGTCCCTGTGTGGTACGATGGAGATCCCCTGGTGTTTTAGTCGGGGCACCAAAAGTGCTGACTGTAGATGTAGCCTCATAAGTTTTCTCAGAAGGTTAATCGAGGAGCACGTATCTTTCATAATTTTGGGTCTCCGCTAGCTGATTATCCGTGCATTCCAGGTATTTAACAGTAGGATTTAGTCAATCGACCAGGTCTAGGGGACTAAATCTATTACTGACAGAAATGTTAAATGGCGCGATAGTTTCAGATCCCCGACCCATATTTAGCAAGTTCCCAGTCTGGGGTCTCTTTTCCCACTTTTTATACACACTTTCCATTCTCTCTAACAAGGGACTAGGAGGATAAAAATAGACTAAGGGGAGTGTATAAATACTACTAGTCTCCCTGGGCAATCCCCATTCAAGAATGTGTTGGACCACCCTGGTGTCTCTGAAGTTAATCAGAACACAGTCCCCCGGAATTTCTTTCCGCCTCTGTCCCAACCAACTAACCCTTCGTGCAAATAGAATTTCGCTATGTATTAGGTGGGGGAGAGGTCTGTGTTTGTTTAACCAAAAGATGATTTTGTTTTTTAAAACAGGATAAGACTCCCCACGACCTATTTCCAACTCTGGTACTCCAGCTAGTATGACCACATAGGGACTAGAGGCTGGGGGGAGATCTATACATGGCAAAGTGGAAATCGTTTCCCTTGAGTTAGGTTGAGATGTATTCTTATTATCTCCTTTGTGATTACTAAGTGGCAGGCGTTCCGCTGGCAGACCTGGAGTTGTTGCCATATCCCTAGGGCCATGGGCGATATCTACAGCGTGAGTCACCCTGTTTTGGGTAGTAACTAGGGCCTGGTTTTGTTGGGTTAGGGGGATAGTCCCAATTGGGGCATTCGTTTGCGCTAATCATTTTTGCCCTTCAGGGACAGATAGCACAGTGGAGACAGGTGGAGTCACGAAGTTTCATTGGGGAACAGTGGCCTGGTCCAAGGATTTAATAGATTCAGTCGTGTGCAAAATTATGTCAATTTTACTCCCCCAAGAATCCACCAATGAGGTCAGCTTTTCAATTCGTCTCATTGCAACTTCTAGCTCAGATTTTATAAGATGTTCAAGGTAAATTTTAAACTCTTTTACCAGGTATGTTGCCCATATCGGTGGCTCCATTGATTCTGTGCTACTTTTACCGGCTACATGTCCCTCTGGCAGTTGATTTGGTGCCACCACAGGGATGTGAATCACATGTTTCCCTCCCTTGTGATCTTTTTGTTTCCGATGTGCTCCTTTCCTTTTTGCCCCCCTATACCAATTTTACTTGGATTTTCACGAACTACGATTTCTTGTACAGACAATAAGTCTGGGGTGGTCGGGAGATCTAATGTTTGGGAAGAGTGGAGTACTCCTGACTCCATAATTGGTGAGGATCTTGGGATCGTTGGTGTTATGGAAAGGCGTCTCTCAGTGCGTTCTATTTCGCTGGAGACGGCTCCTATTGCCTGCTGTAACATTTTGTCAATAGCTGTAGGTTTGACAGTAGGGGTTCGCACAGGGGCCTTTTGCCTAGTGTTTGGCCTTGTAGGCGGGGGAGTACTCTTCCCCATACTTATTTGGTGGCTAAGCCTCCCCAGTCCAGAATACGGCTAGTAAATGCTATTCAATTGGATTAAGCGAGCGTGCTCCCCACTATGCCTCAAGTGCTTCAATCCTTAGACTTTACTCTTTGAAGCCCCCACAGACTCTCCCTAGTTTGACAGCACACTAAGTTAGCTAATGCACAATCATTAAACATAACCACTCACGTAGATCAAATTAACAGAGGGGTGACCCAGCCCAGCCTCAATCAGTCTCGGACGGGCTCAGACCGGCCCGCCCTTGGCTCGGGCTTCGCCCGGCACGCCCCGCGCACGTTCCGCGCTGCGGGGGTAGAGGCTGCGCTTATGTGCGAAGATGGTCCGGTGCCTCCCCTCGTCAGCAAGAGCCGAAACACCTGGGTGGGCTCGCGTTGCACCCTGGGTGATGTGGTCCTCCAGAGGGTGATAGAGCGGAATGCGGCGTCCAGAACAGGCGTTAGCAAAGATCAGCGCCCACAGCAAGGATCACCAGTGTCACCAGAAAAGGACGTTGAAACAACAACGGGACCCACTCTACGGGGGGAGAGGCTGCGCTTTATGCGCGAAGATGGTCCGGTGCCTCCCCCTCATCAGCAAGAGCCGAAACACCTGGGTGGGCTCGCGTTGCACCCTGGGTGATGTGGTCCTCCAGAGGGTGATAGAGCGGAATGCGGCATCCAGAACAGGCGTTAGCAAAGATCAGCGCCCACAGCAAGGATCACCAGTGTCACCAGAAAAGGACGTTGAAACAACAACGAGAAGTAACCCACCTGACGGCCGGCCATGTTTAGATGGATTGGCCAATCTGTAGAAAGTCATAAACCCAGGTATAAATGTGGGGGTCAAACTCCACGTTTCCTGGAGTATACTGATCTCATGGTGCTTAATAAACTCAAGCCAGTGGGGGCAGTCGGGTTTCCCCCTTATGCCCGCCACATTCCATGACACTATCTTCAGCGCCCTACCAATAGATGTTGGGGAGCAAACCTGGGGAGACAGTGGGATATGTGAGGGATTTTGCTTTATTGGAAAGTGGCTAGGTGTGTCAGAACTACTAGCCTGCACACGATCACTCGGTGCAGTAACTGAGGCAACATCTAGGGCTGGCTGTAAGTTACAGAGCGTGTTCTCAAGCTCTGGAGGGGGACCCTCTTGGTGCATACGGACTATAAAAGAAGTGCGCTCTTGATTTGTACTAAGGATGCGCTTGGGATCCTTGTCAGGGGGCATGAAGAGTCAATCTTTCCGAGAAAGTGTTGAAATGGGTGAGTCCCCGAGAAGCTGGAGTGCGGTATTGGGTTGTTCTTTTGTAAGAGGAATATTTAGTTTCAACCTAATCTTTGTAGAAGGTGGGGAACACGATCTTAATTCCATGTCATCTAGATTCTGTACCAGAAGGTCGTTGGCTAGAATAAGCTCTAAGGCATCAGTTGAACTATGTTTAAGGACAAATCTTTTTGCCTGAACAATATCATCCCTTATTTTAGATCTGCAACCCCTGGTATGCCTCAGCCAATGTATGGCCTTATTTTTGAGGGTTTCTATGTTCTCGTGTTTGGAAGTGTTGTTATCCACTTTGAGAATGTTGGTCATATTTATAGGTTTCGACTGGGGTGCAGAGTACATGGGATGAGCTAGTTGAGGAAGTTGGGGAGGTGGAAATGTCCTACTACAACCTCTATTCAATCTTTGTGGCACCTGCTTGGACCATGACCCCTGCCCTGCTAGTTCCCATGGTGCGCCCCCATGTTTCTCACCCAGGTCTTCCTGAAGCTTATCGTGGGCAGGCGATGGAATATCTGGTGCCCTAACGTTGGAATCAAATGGGCCAAGTTGGAGGGCGGGGTTCTCCATTTGGGCATTCTGGCCGATTTGCTTCGGGAGGGGTAGTGCAAGCCCCGTCCTCAAGTTAACATGGTTATGTAATGGGGGCTGAGTTCTAATGCATTCTTCTTATTTGAGATAGATTTTAGACACTAGGATAGTCAGGGATTCAATGGAGCTTTTTAGGATGACTATTTCCCTCTGTAGGTCTAGGTTGGAGGGTGCAAAATTGTTAACAGCCCCCATTTTTCCAAATGGGGAATACGATGTAAGCCCAGGGGCAGATGTACTAATATGCTCCAGATCATTATGTGTGTCATTAGTGGCCAGGTGATCTGCAAGAGGGGCAAACCGATTACTCAAGGGAAGGTCGGCTACTACAGCAAGCTCAGAAGGGCACACGTCACTCGAGGGACACAAAGGGTTACAAGAACTATCTACTGGGACTTCTGGAGCTGGTGTTGACATTAATACTGACTTAGTTTTATTGGCCACTTTCTCAAAATAATTTGGGATTTTCATGTACCCAGTATTTTTAGACTCAGTTGAGGTGAATGCGCGGGAAGACTTCTGAGTTGTTTCAGGGGTAGACGCGTCTATAGCGATAGTAGGTGACAAGAGCAACCCCTCACAATCAGCGACAATAGACTTGATGCGGTCTAGCACTTTCTCCCCGAACACCCCTTCGTTCTCATTTTCATGCCCTGAAGCCTGGGGCTGTTTCTTAGATCTCTTCTTGGACGCACCCCCCACCCCAACCTCAATCCCCTTCCTTTTCCCCATCCCAGGCAGGCACCACAACAAACAATACGTCAAATGTCAATAAATCAAGTCTGCGAAAGCTAACTCGAAGAAACGGGCAAAGCAGACTGGGGACAACAGTTGAGTGATGCTCAAATGTCAAATAATACCTCAAGGATTTACTGTCCAGGACGCCAAGCTGATGATGACAGGGGGGTGGCCCAGCCTCTTCCGGACAATGACGGGCAAGGACGGGCCCGCCCTTGGCCCGGCCCGCGCACATCCCGCGCGCGTCCCGCGCTGTGGGGGTCAAGGGCACTTTTTAAAGCACGAGAGTGCTGGCTTGCTCCTCCCTCCTGGGAGAGCAAAGGATTCTGGTCTTGGGAGTCCCCCCAGCTGGCGGCAAGAACGGCAGGAACAGGCGAAGGCAGCGTCCCCTTAGTACATCTTGCCCAGTTTCCGTTATTTAGTCAGCAGCCAGTTAAATAGTGAAGTTTCATTTCTATTTGCATGCCCACCGACCAAACCATACATAATTTCTGCAAGCCACTGGCCAAACTGTACATAATGTCTGCAAATTTGGCAGCAGCCGAATAAAGAGTGGAATTTTTTGCCAATTTTCGTAACTGCTGGACAAATAGTGCATAAAGTTTACTCTCCAGCCATTACCTAGGTAAATCGTAAAGTTTCTTTGCTATTTGCTCGACTGGGGCCAAGCATTATGTAATATATAATAAGTAGGAGACCAGCAAGTCCAGCAATGAGGGATCAAGGACAATCGCCACCAACATCTGCACCGTGGGGGGAAGCGGAAAACGTGTAGAGGAGCGTCGGCTCCCAAGGGAGAGAACACTTCAAGCAAAGGAGCTCCTCGGCACTCCCTTCGCCCAACAGCCTGAACACTCCTCCTTCCCCCCCTCCCGGCCTCTCTCCCCCTCCGCACTTCAGATTTCCTCCCCAACCAATATAGAACACACCCTATCCCCCCCTCTTTCTCTACCGCTCTCCCCTTCCTTCTTTTAACCCAGACACTGTCCAACATAGAACGCAATATCTCAACTCTGACGGCCGAACTCTCACGCCTAAGAAAATATTTCAACTCCCTCAACTCTAGATCCCCCATCAATCGTTCTAAGTCCCCCGGTTCTGGCTTATAACGCACCTCTAATCCTAAACCTTGGAGTACTACACCCCTCTGCTGCCGTTCTCATAGGCCTCTCCGCGCTTCGAGTTATCTCTCCTCCACCGACCTTCTTGACCTCTGCAACATTTACCTTCCTAATTCCTCGATTAATGATCCTCCCCCTCCTCACTCCAGCATTCCCATTATTCTGGGGACTAGTAGAGTCCCCTCTTCTCCCCCCCAGACCCCCACCCCAGCTTACCATCATCCATTCGTGCTCTTCCCCTAAAGACATTCCTAAACCCCTCTCCTGCATGCTTGTGAACTGCTGTTCAGCTGTCCGACACGCTATCGAAATTTCTGAAACTATCCTTAGCGAATCTATCGACATCACCTTCCTCACGGAAACCTGGCTCAATGACCACTCAACGTCCAGCCTTGACTTACTCTCACCCCCCGGCTACTCTATCATCAGAAAGGACAGAACCGAGAGAATAGGTGGTGGATTAGCTATAATCTTTAAAAACGAGCTCCAACTTTCCCTTGTTAAGAACTCTGACCGCTCAACCTTCGAATACCTTGAAGCCGAACTTAAGTTTCAAGGTTCTCCCCAATCCGACTACATAATATTTACCATCCTCCTGGTGATCCTCTTACCTTCTCGGAGGAACTATCCGACCTTCTTACTCAATCCTCACTTTCTAACTCAAAAAACCTCTTCCTAGTAGATTTTAACCTCCACTGGAATGAGACCGATGATCCCACAGTCAACCTCCTCACTAATCTTCTTGAGATCAGTGACCTCAAACAACTCTGCCATTCTCCAACCCACACCAAAGGGGCCACCCTTAATGCCATCATTGCCAACAATGACTTGGCCTCCCTTTCCAACATCATCCTCATCGACTGGTCCGACCATCACCTCATTCTGATCTCAATCGCCACCACGGCTCCACCCCCACCAAAAACATCCAACCCTTGAAATGGACCAGAAATCTTAATCATATCCCCCCGGTGAACTGGAGACTAAACTCCAAGCACAACTTCTTCTCACCCCTCTCTCCCAAAATGCTAACGAGCTCACCGAGCATTTTAATAAAACTGTCCTCGATGTCTTAGACCAAATTGCTCCATCTAAACTAAAAACTCAGAGAAATATTCCATCCAAATCGTGGTTCAACTCTAATCTCAACAACGAAAGACGCGCACTTAGACTAACTGAAAGAACATGGAGACAACACCCATCTCCCGCCCATCGTGCCCTCCTCAGATCCGCTAGATCCTCCTACAAGAAACACATTTTCACTGAAAAAGCTTCCTTCTTCCGCACACAACTTGACCGTGCCAAAAATAGACCCAGAGAGCTGTTCAACATAGTTCGAAACCAAACATCTTCTGCCCGTCCTAAATTGACGGCCTCAACTGAAAGATGCGAAGAAATTGCAAACTTCTTCTCCGAAAAAATCGCCAAAATAGATCAATCCTTCCTTGTAACTCAGATCCCTCACAACCCCCTACTCACCGCTATCTCTACTTCCAAATCACCCTCCTAACTAACTCTCCACCCTGATTCTTTCTCTCACCTATTTGCCACTTCCGCTCCGGATACCAGCCTTTCAAACTCACAGCTTAAAAACAATGCCTCCTGGCATAATTTCCCCCCGTAACTGAGCTTGAAGTCTCTAACATCATTTCTAAACTCAAATCATCCTCTCACACCAAAGACCCCCTCCCTTATAACCTTGTCTATGAGCTAAAGCACATCATTGCCCCTTATTGGACTACTATCATCAACTCCTTCCTTACCACGGGATGTGTCCCTGTCTCCCTCCAACTCGGACAAATCACTCCCATTCTTAAAAATCGCAATGCCGACCCAAACGACCTGAACAATCTCCGCCCTATCTCCAACCTCCCCCTGCTTTCCAAAGCCCTTGAAAAATGTGCCCTGCTTCAACTGGACAAACACATTGAAACTTTTAACCTACTGGACTCCTTACAATCCGGCTTCCGAAAAGGCTGCAGTACAGAAACTGCCATGCTAAATACAGTTGATGACATCCACCACTCTCTTGATAATGGCGAGACCTGCCTACTTATTCTGCTCGACTTAACGCGCTCAAAGTTCGATTTGGCATCAATGGTCCTGTCCTCAAATGGTTCTCCTCCTACCTCCAACACAGAACACAACAAATCAAAATCTACAACTGCCTCTCTAACCCTACGCCTGTCTCCCTAGGTGTCCCCCAGGGATCTATTCTCTCTCCCTCTCTCTTCAACCTCTTTATGGAACCCCTGACCCTCATTCTAAAACAAGCTGGAATCAACTACCACCTCTATGCTAATGACACCCAACTTTACTACAAGATTAAATCCCACGCTGGTGTTCTGCAGCTAAACAGCACCCTGTCTAAGATCCAATCCTGGTTCCACTCCAATCATCTCAAACTCAACCCTAAAAAAACTGAAATCATTCTCTTCTCTCCAAAAAACAATCCTCTACCTATCCAAACATGGATCTCTGACCTTAACGCCCTCAACTGTTCCCTCTCCTTGTCCAACTCTGTTAAATCTCTTGGTATCACCATTGACAATTGCCTAACTCTTAATGTCCGCATAAAATACTCGGCCAAAGGAGCACTCTTCACTCTCTGCCATCTTAAGAAAATTAAACCCTTCATTCCAGCTGACGACTTTAAATCAGATGTCCAATCTCTAGTCCTCTCGAAAATTTACTATGGTAACGCTATCCTCTCCGGAACTCCTAAAACTCACCTAGCCCCACTCAAATCTGTGCTCAATCTTGCGGCCAGGCTAATCTCCGACTGCAAACGTTTTGACCACATCTCCCCAGCCCTGTTGTGTAGTTCCTATAGTACCCATGCAGGACCTGCGCGTTTGGATAACATAAACTGTGGGCTTGGTGTTAGACTGGCTCTGTGCACCCCCACCGTATATGTTAGCCGGATTTGCATTAGCTAGCTCACAGTACCACTAGAATCTCCTCTTATCGGGGAGAGATTAGTTTCTGGCAACCTTAGACCATGACAACCCTAATTCCTCAGAATCGTGGAAACAATGTACTACATTTTTCGCTCAGTCACTCGTGCTTACTTATTCGGTTTGTCTCAGAGAGTTACACAGAATAAACAGTCTGGGCGTTTCAATAAATATTTATTGAACAGTTGTTATTCTAGTGTAAAATATATGTGCTGCAGTGACCAGCAGACAATAGCAGAGATATATTATCAGCAGTACGATAAAAGAGAAGGGGTAGAACAGTTCTACCATATTGCAATAATCATGAATACATACATGAATATAAAAGCATTATGAAAATGTGCGTACTCCTACGATGCCTAACTAGATGTACCTGAGTGTACCTAGCATATGTGTAGTTCTAAAAACCTAAGAGCCAAGAATCCTTCTAGGATTTAGTCGAACCCCCATACCTGAATAGAGAGAGTGTGGGACCCCGTCCTGGTCTCGAGTTGGACACCCTGCAAGGGCTGTGTTAGACCGCTGTCAGCTGTAGCGACTGCATGCAGGAGCCTCAGCGTCTCTGGTCAGTGTGTCAGCATGAAAGTCTCGGTTCCCTATATATTACCGGGGTAAGATGTGGTGTATTTATTCCCTGAAGACTCTAGTTGCTTTGTATGGTTTGTATTGGCCCTTGTTAGACTTGAGGAAGAGGTCAGGGGCAAACTTTGTACATACATATTATGCAGGTGGTGTATTCCTAGAGAGTCATGCATAATTGATGAGTACAGTGTGGGCCTGTGGTTGGGAAAAACCCTGCTGTATTCAAAACCACAGGCTAGATAACGTTCAGCCCTCAGAGCTCGTTGTGTACTAGCGGGGACCAATGTAGGTGAAAGATCATGCCTATATAAGGAATCATGACTATAATAGGACATGTACAGTTATGACCGTAATAGGGCATATGCGGCTTTGACCATAATAGGGCAAGTACGAATATGACCGTATTAGGGCAAATACGAATACGTCCATTTTAGGGCATGTATGAACGGATCTACATTAGGGCATCTATACGGGACATAACACCCACTCCTCTTCCGAATTGGATAACAATGACCATACTTAAAATCCGGACAATTTAAAAACATTTTAAAAGCAAGTAAAAACATGGTTTTAAAATCGTTAAAAAAATTGTTCCTAAAATGTTAATAATTCAGCTATTTCCAATTGCCACGTAAAAGAATGTCTATTTTGTTTCGCTATATAAGTTGCTTCACTCAAAGAGGAAGAAGACCATGCTTTTCTCAAGCAAAAGTGTCAATTTAGGAAATGTTCCAAATTTACTCTGTTATCATGAAAACGAGTGGAGAAGCCGAATTCTTTCCCAGGACGCGATGAGCCAATTTGAGATTAGGTGTCCTGGCTGGGAAGCACAACATTATCAGTGTGAGCTACTGCAGACGACAAATCCAACGCCTCACAGAGAACATCAATCGTTCATAGATGGTATGTAGCACTGCCAACAGTCGGCAGCTTGTGCGGCAGTTGTTACCTGGGTGCCTGAGGAGGAGCCACCTAACCCAGCAGGAGCAAACGGCACCTGTGGATTCTCAAGGAATGCGTTCATCAGAATCGGAAGACGCTGGGGACAACGCAGAGCATGGGCCTTTAGGGGGTCCAGCATTGCATCCGTGTCCGGAGGCGCATCTGATGGAAATGTTAGACAAAGATCCAACGTGCATTCTTCTCCGCAAAGCAGGCATCGAAGAACAGGTAAGATGCAGTCTACCCAGACTGGTCGAAAGGATAGAAACCAGGAGGCATTGAGTTCTCGCAGGCAAGAAATGCCCGGAAGTTGTACCATGCGTTCACGGTATTTCCGCTCCAGGAGCATGTTCGCCATTCCCTCGGGAATTGGGCCGACCATTGCGTAGCAGTAGTATTATAAATAGGACCCCTGCAATCAGTAATAGGATAAGCGGGAGTCCTCCAAATACGCTTCCCAATACGGAGTGTATAAAATTTGGGATTACTCCGAGGACTGTCTGAAAGGTGCTTAACAGTCCTGACCCTATGGTCTTAAATAGGTGTACAATACCACTCGTATCAGACATATTGAAGATACGACCCACCATTTCTGCGAAATGAATGGGGCAGTTTGTACGTATGAGCGCCTGTATCTCACTCGAGGTCCTTGCAACTTGAAGTTCATAGGTCTCTCGAGCGGAGGTTAAGGGCACAGGTTGCTGTAAAAGCATGGCTTGCAGTCTGCTCAGAGTATCAAATTGTATGAAAGAAATGTTCAGAGAAGGCCATAGCGGCACCTCCCTGACTGTGTTCAGTGGTGGAAACAATACTTGCATGCAGCAAGTAACCCTGGAGTTAACGGTGACCAGATAGGCGACGCCCGGAAGCATTCCACAGCAACCTTGATCATTTAGCATCAAGTAACTCCCATTTGAGAGCAGCTCGAAAACCGGTGTGATCACGGCAGCTGGGGTCCCAGTCATGTGACACGATAGGTTTGCTACTGAACTGCTACAGGCTCCGTGTAGAGAAATATCCTGACACATGAGAGAACCGCTTAAAGCGTTCTTGCAGTTTGCACCGCTCAGAAATACTTCTCGATCCCCATTCCGGCATCGATATCTATATGGTAATTCCCAAATTTCCTTAATGTATCCCTTACCCATTTTTTCATATGTGCCTGCCTGCCTTTTCTCAAGGCAATATTGAAACTGAAACGTAGTGACCAGCAGAGTTATTTGGCCATGAATTAGCCATTCAGTTGATGGTAATTCGGCTACAGTAAATGGTAACCTTTCCAGTTTCTCAATACTCAGCATTGTATATTTGGCTCCCCTTTGTGCCATTTCTGTCTGTTTATCAGTTAGATTGTATTCTGAAAACAGAGATGTGGTGATTATAAAACGCCAGGGCACATAGCCTGCATGCAAAGATTGTAGCGTCCAGCTTAGCATCATAATAGAACGTAGCTGAGATTGCCTGTGTTGTAACAAAGCCAGATCTTGTTCTAATATGTCGATTGCCGAAGACACAATGTTGCCTAAGGAGTAAATCCTGGAGGTCAAAGTTGTTAACCCATTATCCACTACAGCTAATGCCTTCTCTAAGTTAATACGGTCTATTTCCGGTATTCTTTCTGCGGCCTCCTGTTGGGATATTTTCCAGTTTTCATTATAATAGGCATAAATGCCAGCATATATGAAACTTTTCTGACGTGTTTTCCTTGGGCCTGACAAGAAATCCCTAAGGTCTACATCAGGTGTGAGTAAGGTCAAATGATGTTTTACTTCTGTGAGTGTTGAGGTCTCTAGCCAAACAAGGCACAACTTCCCAACACTATACGATGTCACTACCCCTGGGTGTTGTCTCTGTACATAGCGTGTATCTGGCCTTTGGATACTAAACCCTTCGTTTGTATTCATAAATCTTTGTTGACAGGTGTTTGTGTCAATGGGCCAAATCAGCCATTTCGTCCAATCAGGATCTGATCTGTTGTACTGGAGAATGTCATCTAATCCTACCCCTTGTGTAGTTGAATTCTGCCCCCCACCCATCTGTGATGGTGCTGGAAACCCCGGTGTGTTCATTTCCTTGTTCTTGGCTAGTCCAAGACAGGATGTCTGTTGCACAGTGTCATTTAGAAATATCATCTGCTGTTGAATGAGGCAAGCTCTAAAAAGCGCTTCTGTTCCCTGGACCTGCCAGTCCCTAGAACCCCAGATTGATTTTAAATCTATAGTGTCCTGCCATAGGTCGAAACCCTGTGTAGACAACTGGGCCAAAAAGGAAGCAGAGTAAATCTGTTTGGTGTTAGTCAACATAATTTTCTGTGCTGATGTTTTTGCCACTTTGTAATAAAATGACTTCGGGTCAGATGTTTTAAACCCTGAAAAGTATGTGAATTTCTGTGCAAAAGTTTATGAACTACCTTTTAGAGGTGTTGGGCAGTGTTCCCACTGGTGGTATTCAAATACATTTCTAGGTGTTATAGATTTGTGTAAGAAATGATGATCGTAATGTTGGTAACAGTACAATGTATCATAGTCTGAAGTACCTTCTAACATTTCATTGTTCGGAAATGTGGCAGTTTTTCTAAATCAGACATCATAGCATTTACAGTTTCAGTGTCCCAATCATCAGATAATGTACTGGAGGTAATGATATCACTTAAAGAAATTTTAAATACATGTTTAAGCTTTAAAAGTTCAGTCGGACCGAATATATCAAAATCAATCTTGTCCCATACTATACCGTCCGGTATAGGAACTGCTGTGATGTTCACTGAAGACAAGTCTCTTGGTTCACGATGTGAAGACGGGTGTGGTTTTAAAATCAAATTGACTCTTTGGGCTGTAGAGCTCTGCTGGAGGTATCATCCATTAATAAGCATACTAAAACTTATAATTAAACCTAGCCAGAAAAGAAAAAATAGAATCCCAGTGATATACCATAGGTGACACCAGGTAAGTCTTTCTAAAAAAGTTCAAAAAGTCAATGAGTTTCTGTGATTTTTTGGCTGGCGTCGTTTCCGGCACGCTTGGATCCAGTGAAAACGTATCAAAGTTCGTGAAATAGCCAGAAGCAGTTCGATCAATTGTTGGAATTGCATCGGGATTTGTTGAAATCGGATTTTACTCTTGACGAGGCATGTTGACGTAGGCGTCTGTAGTCAGTCTGATTGCAACTTGGTTGTTTAGTTGATTTTCTTCTTATTGAAGTGGAACGAGTTTCATAGCATTGTTGCTTAGTCCTTCATTCCGTACAGGTGGCTCTTCAAACGTGATGAGTCTTTCTGTCTGGACTTCTTGTATTGTAGCAAGAGGAGGGCGCCTGCTACTGTGCAGTCCACGTGGCATACTGTTTAGTATCGGCCACATAGTGTGGTTTGATTAGGTCGATTGAGACAAATCTTTTCTCCTTTTTTCCGGCAAGAGGTGGCAGAAGTACAGTTCTTGTGCCTTGGATTGCTAGGACCGGTACAGGCTTTCTGTAGGATGGCCCAAATTCTTTCTTGTCTGCAATCTTTTCTCTGACCAGATCCCCGACTTTTGGGACCCAGACAGGTCTTGCCGTTACTGCCTTGACTTCCTCAGTGGCGGTCTGTTTTAAGTGGACGTTGCTTTGTTGTGTCCTGGATTCATTTAGATCCTGTAAAACAGCCAAACAATCATGGATATCAAATGGTTTTTCATCCGCCACTGTGCCTCCACAATCAAGATCAGGTACCCACATTCTTTTCCCAAATAGGACCTCGTAAGGAGTGACACCCCCTAGAGAGCTTCTTGGCTGATTGTTTATTGCTCGTTGGACCCCATAAAGGTGATCGACCCATCTACCGCCTTTGCCTAATACCCTAGCTGTTAAAGATTGCTTTAAGTCCCGGTTTTTCCTCTCCACAACAGAATTTCCCTCAGGATGGTACGGAGAGGAGTACCGCAATGCTACGCCCATTCCTTCCATGGCCTCTTTGTAAGCCAGAGAGCTAAACGCAGGGCCACGGTCAGAATGTAACGTGCCAACTGCGTATGTACCGATAAAGACTCGCAAATCTTTTATAACAGTTCAAGCGTCAGCACAGCGCTGAGGCCAAACCCATAAGAATCTAGAGCAGGAATCCACTGCAACCATGATATATTTCTTGGCCCCATCTGATTGTAGGGGTCCGCAGTGGTCCAAATAAACACATGCGAGAGGTTTGTCTGATTTTAGTAATGGTGTCTGCGCTGGGCGTGATACGGTGGAGCCCTTCATCTGCTGGCAGATGTCGCACTTTAAGACATAATCTTTGGTCTGCTTTGTTAACCTTGGCCACCAGTAGCGCTGTTTCAGTAAATAAATAGTCGCTGTGACGCCTGTGTGCGCAGAACCCAAACCCTTGTGTGCTGCTAGAATTAAGCCTTGCCTACGATCCATATTTGGTATTACTCTATCCCCCACTCCAGGAATCTGAGCATATGGAATGTTTTGTGCATCTAACTTGTAGGTGTACTTGAGTGGAAATTTCTTTGGTACTGCTGTGCTGCCTTTGCGTGAAGCATTGACAGCTACCATAATCTCGCCGTCTATTCTTGTTTTTGAACGAGTAACTGCAGCTACGGCGGCTGTGCGTACAGCCCCCTTTGCGGCTTCATCAGCCAATTAATTCTTTTCAACGTGAACGCCATCACGCTGATGACTCAGTGTATGTATCACGTGAGCCCTTGGTAGTTTGTTTCTCAACTCCACTACCTGTTCCCATAGCATTTTATGCTTAATTGTGCCACCTTTTGCATCTTTGAACCCGTTTTGTTCCCAATGATGTAAAAATTCATTGTACGACTGTACACAGTAAAAGGAATCACACACAATCAGTGTGGGGAATTCGTGTTCCGTATTTACCAGTGCCAGTATAAGTGCTTTTAATTCTGCCAACTGAGCCGTGCAGTCTCCTAGAGATTGTGTTTTAGTGCAACTAGGATGGAACTTTCCATCGCGCATGCGACCTTTATCAATCGCACACGCTGCGCTGTAAGCTTGCTTACTCCCTATGGCCGGTTGAGCAGATCCGTCAGTGTAAATAATATATTCATACTGACCTAGAGGCAAAGTCTCAATTGGTAGAGGATATTCTTGTTCTTATTGCAGAAATGCTTGTGTTTTTAAATTTGGATCATATCTGTATTCAACATTCGTTGCAGTAAGAGAATTAGCCCATTGTATCCATCTGGGATGTAAGGCTTTCGCATTTGGAATGCTTGCTTTTGTAACAGCTTCTAAAGCTGGTACTGGGGTCACGACAATTATGCGTTTACCCTGAGCCAGAGCTCTTTCTCTTGCTACAGCGGTCTGCACTGCTGTCAGGATTTTTTCTGTTGAAGTGAAACGCATCTCTGCGTTTGTGTACAGGTGTGATTTGTATGCGATTGGTACCGTTTTGCCTTCATTGAAAGTTAAATAAGTGTACCCGCATTGACCCACTATTACTCGGATCACTAAGTTGCGTACGTTTACGCGTGTCTGTAAATGTTTAGAAGCTATCATGTCTTCCTGTAGGGAACGCAGGATATTTGTATGTTCCTGTGTCCATTGTCTGATTGAAAAATCAGGTTTTATTAAGTCGTAGAAAGGTTTTACTCTTTCTGCGTAATCCAAAATGTATGTTCCACCAAAATTTAGGAATCCCAGAATTGATTGTAAATTCTTTAATGATTTTGGAGGTTGAAGCAGCGCACATTTTTCTAAAAAGTTTGCTGCTAGGCTTTTTCCTTCACTTGACAGCTCATACCCTAAAAATAGGACATTGAGGTGGGCAATTTTTGATTTTTGGAAATTAAATTTATAGCCCTCAGAGGCGAATCCCTTAATAATGGTGCTCACCCTGGTCAAGTGCCTCGGTAAGTCATTGTCCGTCAGATAAATATCATCTACATAGGACAATGCTTCTTCATCCAAATTTTGGAGTAACCCTGTTACTCGTGCTGAAAATACCCCGGGGCTATTTTTATACCCTTGGGCTAGTCGACAAAATTGTCGCTGGGACCCTAACGCACTGAATGCGGTCAGATACCTGCTTTCAGGCGCTATATTTGGGCAGAGAAATCAATTTGAGATATCAAGTGTTGTTTTGTATTTTTTACGCACAATGTTATTCATTAATGCGGCACTGTGTGCATTTTGAACTGCAAATGTCTTTGTGCAAGTGTTTAAATGTCTGTAATCTAATACTAGACGATATGTGTTGTCAGGTTTTGCTACGGGAAACAAAGGATTGTTCATAGGTGAAGTGCAATTTTCTATCACCCCCTGGTATTCAAGTTGATCTAGGATCTCCCTGACTTGTTTTTTAGCTTCCTGCTTTATTGGATATTGCCTTTGAGCATTTGGGGAAACTTTTAACGGGATCACGTGGTGGGTTGAATCCTCATCCCAACCAACATGATTTTTGTATAATGCTGGAGATAGGGCAACCGCCCACTCCTGCGCATATGCATGTTTTAAATGTATGGGAACGAGGTCGGAAAAGGCTGGAAAAATTATCGTTTCTCCCCTAGGGCACTCCATGACGAATGCTGGTGGCCAGTCTTGTTCTGCTAATAGGATGTCATATCCAGATGACAGATTTTTCCAAAAGAGACCTTTAATTTTTCTGGGATTGTCCCCCTCCATCCGGAGTGTTATCTCATGTAACTTATGTGGGACACTTACCCGAATATCAGGTGTTTCCACCGTGATATACTCACTCAACTCCGCTGTCACCAGAAATTCCTTCAGGTTCTGGCGAGCTATTGTTACTTCTGCCACGCTGTCTAGCATCGTCAGAGCCCATTCCCCGTTCAGAAGCTGTGTCCTCAGAATTCTGGGCATGTCTGATCTTGAGACCTGCTACCTTCTTCTTTTTGAACTGAGGTTTTTGTTTCTGTTTATCTTCTTTTTTAGGTGCGTAGTCCGCAGCGCGTTGCGTGTCTCTGGACTTTGTACGCTCCTCTGACCGTCCTTCCCTCTCGGAGTTTTTTGATGAACCCTGAAAGGAACGAGAGGAACGAGTATCAGTATCCTGATACCTGTCAGGTTTTTTAATATTATCCCTATTCCTGAGGTTATACCTCGTTTTAGAGGGCTCCTGTTGAGGAGACCTACCTCTGGATTGAGATCTGCTGTCTTTAGACTTTTGTTGTTTTTATTTTCCCACTTCTTTTTAGAAGAAGTAGGTGTCTGCTTTGTAGTGTCCTTTTCAGGACTGCCCACCAGTTGTGGTTTTAATGCTTTCCCACCTAGACTGTCTCTGCCTAGTTCTGCATATGCAGTTTCAATTATTTTGGGTAGTTCGTGTTGTTGATCTACTGGACTGAACTCCCTTAGGCGTTGGCGGATTGCCACTGAAGCTGCTTCCCCTTAATGTTAGCTAGTATTATGGCTGATACCTGGTCAAAGTTATTTAGTAACTTCATCCCTAAGTTAAGGGCAGGTTCTGCTCCGTACTCATTTTGTATCCGTCTCAATACATCAGGTACTACTGCTAATGACGGGATACCACGTGTTCTGGTATATATGGCAGCAAAGACTGAACCCCAAGAGGTGCAATCCTCCACTTGTGTGTGATCCCAATGGGCAAGCAGATTGTTAGTATTCTGTGTTTATCATAGGTGGTAGTATTCGGGAATACAGCCTCAAGCTGAGTTATTTTCTGAGCTATCCAGAATGGTATTTGTTTGCATTTTGCGGGCATTTTGCCCATTACCGCGTGTAATGTTTGAGGAGTAATTTTATTTCCTGTACCCTGAGCTGGAGTACTAGTTGCTGCACCTGGTGCAGGTTGGATTGTTAAAGTCCTCATGACGAATTGTGTCAGGTTTCTGTAGATTTTAATTAAATCTCTGTGTTGTATGAGTAATTCTGGCTGTGGCATTGTCCCAATGTCAGGATGCGGTGTGTAAGCTGCTAGTATTGGCCATGTGGCCCCATCTCCTCCGAGCGGGCCTAATCTTACTCTTTCTCATACGTGGGGTAGGGCGCCATTAAACCAGTAATGATGTTCCTGGTAAGTGAGTGGAATCTCTATGTCCTCAAATGGACAATATTCCTGTGGTGCATTTCCTGCTATGTAGTAGTGAAATGTCTTTGTTATGGCATTTGCTGCTGGGAATGTAACCGATTAATAGAACACCTCTGTTTTGTTTGATTCATGTGCCTCAATCACGAAAACTGCCATGCCACCCCCCGCTTGTAAACCATTTTCTAATAGTCTTAGGGTGACTTTCATTCTGAATTTTGGCGCAATCTGTATTGCATCTTCAGGATCTTCTCCTCCTTCTAAAAGGAAGAGGTCAACTCTCTGGTCTCCTGCCTCAGTATCAGGCATGTTTAGAGGAAGAAGTGTTCAAAGGGAACTAAGATGAGGTGTTATGCACAATTTAGGAACTAAATGTCCTTCAAGCTTGATTAACCAACAGCCAATAAATAGTATTCTCGTACTACTCAGCTGTGGCGGAGTTTGTGCCCACCCACTCCAGACGTCTCTGGGGTTTTGTGAGTAGGTTCTCTGAGAATAGCAGAACTGAACTACTCAGATTCTACTGTTAAATAAGTACCCAACCAACGTTGGCGGTGCCATGTCGTGTAGTTCCTATAGTACCCATGCAGGACCTGCGCGATTGGATAACATAAACTGTGGGCTTGGTGTTAGACTGGCTCTGTGCACCCCCACGTATATGTTAGCCGGATTTGCATTAGCTAGCTCACAGTGCCACTAGAATCTCCTCTTATCGGGGAGAGATTAGTTTCTGGCAACCTTAGACCATGACAACTCTAATTCCTCAGAATCGTGGAAACAATGTACTACTTTTCGCTCAGTCACTCGTGCTTACTTATTCGGTTTGTCTCAGAGAGTTGCACAGAATAAACAGTCTGGGCGTTTCAATAAGTATTTATTGAACAGTTGTTATTCTAGTGTAAAAATGTGCTGCAGTGACCAGCAGACAATAGCAGAGATATATTATCAGCAGTACGATAAAAGCGAAGGGGTAGAACAGTTCTACCATATTGCAATAATCATGAATACATACATGAATATAAAAGCATTATGAAAATGCGCGTACTCCTACGATGCCTAACTAGATGTACCTGAGTGTACCTAGCATATGTGTAGGTCTAAAAACCTAAGAGCCAAGAATCCTTCTAGGATTTAGTGGAACCCCCATACCTGAATAGAGAGAGTGTGGGACCCCGTCCTGGTCTCGAGTTGGACTCCCCGCAAGGGCTGTGTTAGACCGCTGTCAGCTGGAGCGACTGCATGCAGGAGCCTCAGCGTCTCTGGTCAGTGTGTCAGCATGGAAGTCTGGGTTCCCTCTATCTTACCGGGGTAAGATGTGGTGTATTTATACCCTGAAGACTCTACTTGCTTCGTATGGTTTGTATTGGCCCTTGTTAGACTTGAGGAAGACGTCAGGGGTGAACTTTGTACATACATATTATGCAGGTGGTGTATTCCTAGAGAGTCATGCATAATTGATGAGTACAGTGTGGGCCTGTGTTTGGGAAAAACCCTGCTGTATTCAAAACCACAGGCTAGATAACGTTCAGCCCTCAGAGCTCGTTGTGTACTAGCCGGGACCAATGTAGGTGAAAGATCATGCCTATATAAGGAATCATGACTATAATAGGACATGTACAGTTATGACCGTAATAGGGCATATGCGGCTTTGACCATAATAGGACAAGTATGAATATGACCGTATTAGGGCAAATACGAATACGTCCATTTTAGGGCATGCATGAACGGGTCTACATTAGGGCCTCTATACGGGACATAACAGCCCTTAAAGCCCTTAAATGGCTTCTCATCGAAGGCAGATCCTCCTACAAGAATGCATGCATCACACACAAATCCCTTCATCAAAATGCCCCACTGTATCTCACTAATAAACTCAACAAAGCGGGCTGCTCCCGTCCACTGAGAAGCACCAACGCTCTCCTCCTGGTCCCACCTCTGTTAAGAAAGACAACCACACAATCTCGCTCTTTCTCCAGAAACGCCCCTAACATCTGGAATGCCCTCCCTAAAGACCTGCGTTGTAACCCCTCTTACATCAGCTTTAAAAAAGACCTCAAACTACACCTGCTCAACAAATATTGGGGTCCATAATCCTTTTCATTCCTCACTTGTTCGACCCTCTCCCTTGCCCCTCCTTTCCCCTCTCCGCCCTCGCCTTTTCTTACCCTACCCCCTCCATACTCCCTCCCCTTAGTTCCTATCTCCCCCTCCTTTATCTATTCTTCACTCCACTAACCTCGCCCAACCACCTACTACCCTCCTATCATTGAGCTTACCTCCATCTCGTGTTTCTGTACAAAATACGACTACCTGTATCCATGTCAATTATGTAGTTAGCTCTGTCTTGCCTCTCTGACATATGTAAATTGTTATCATTCTATTTGCTCTTTTTTTACTCTAACCTGTTTGAATTCTACGTTTTGTACAATTTATGTTTACTCCTGTACTATACTCATAATCATGTAAAGCGCTCTGATCCCCCCGGGTCTAGCCAGCGCTATATAAAACCTTTAAAATAAAATAAATAAATATCTGCTATTTGGCTACATGGCATGTAAATAGAATAGTTTATTTGCATGGCTGCCATCCACACAAATCATTATCTCTGGTATTTAGTAGGTGTCCTAAGTGGCAGAAAAATCTTCATGTTTCCAGCGGCTGGCTAGCTGTAGAGATCTGTGCAGCCTGCAGGACATGGCTCCAAGTGCAAGAAAGAGAGCCACTCTGTTTCACGGACCTCAGGTAGATATCTGTGTATAAAATGCACAGGACAGATTTCAATCCCAGCGGCCTTAAATCGCCATCCTACTTTTCCAAGGTGCATGAAACTAGCATCACATATTGGACACAATTAGCACCCAAAACATTAAGCATTGAGAAACTAATACGTTTGTAGTCAGGGCTTTATAGATGCAGGGTCAGACAAGGAAACGAAAAACAGCCCTGGCAAAAACACTCAAATCAGCCCCGCTCCTTTCCTGTCCTGGTTCTTTCCATACATCCATTCTGTTTCTCCCACTTCTCCCTCTCTCCCTCCCTCCCTTTTGAAGCCACCTGTGCCTGCTGCAATAACCTCAGGGAGTTGGAGTAAGTGACAAAGGTACAAGGATTAGTCCTGGGCTTTCAAAACTGACCTGCTGTGACTACAGCCCACTGAGGAAATGCCCAATTGAATAAGGTCAGTCTGGCCCTGTATAGATGACATATGTGATTTATAGCTGCGTAGGGCCCAGGGTGGGTCAGGTAATTCAATAAGACATTAAACGGGCAGTGGTGAATTTAATAGAGAGACAAAGAGTACAAAGGTCCCCTCAGACTTAGATTTTCTATCTGGAATTTCCGGGTGAGCTACTAGAACCTAGGCCAGCATAAATGTGCCAAGCCAAACAAATGTAATTGCTTTAATATTTACGTAAGCGCATGCAAGTCATTCTATTTGCCTGCTTGCAAGCACAGTCAGGGTCATGATCCAGACAGCAAGCGGGGGAAGGGAGGAGAAATCATTGAGAAGACGTAAGGGCAGCTGGTGTAGTGTCCCTAGGCAGAGTGGAGCTGGCCTATGGGGCCAGTGCTTAATTTGTAAAAGAGTAAGTGCCGGTGCCCAAAGCCCTGCTCAGAAGCCCATGGCCCTTGCTACTAAATGCCTTTTTTCCCCCGCTCTTGCAGGTTCCTGTTTTCTCCCTTTGTGACAGGTTTTCCGTCTTTCTCTTCCTCCTCCATATTTCCCCTGTGAGTTGTTTTCACTATCCTGCCCTCGGTCAATGTCTGATGAGGAAAAATAAGTGCTGGTCCCAAAAATGAGTGCAGGTGGGCCCCACCGGCAACCACCGGCTCAAATTAAGCCCTCTATAGGGCAGTCAGGAAGTGCCCGATTGGCTTGTCTGTAATGTCAGTGTGTGAGTTTGTTTTATGGTCTGCTGGGACGGTTTTTACTGCTGATTTCCCATGATATTAAAATAAACATTGCACGCTTCAAAATTATGTCCATGCAGCCTTCCATACTTTGCAAAACACTTATAGTGTGTCTTTACAAATTCAAAACTGCCTTAATTTGCAAACGGGGACGACTTTTTAGCTAGCTAATGCACTAATTGGGGCCATTTTTTTTTTATTCGCACGGGCCCATTTACCTACCGAGTTCGATCCTGTTTCTGGTGCTGGGCTGCTATAATTCCAATAAAGAACCCAAGAACAGGATTCCAATAGGTTGCCTTTCACTGAAATTGCAGTGAAACATGCAGGCTCGACTAGAGGTAGTGATCGTGAGTGTCTGAGATCTGAGGGATTTGTGGACCTAGGGGCTGAAGGGGCAAAATGGTAAATGACTGGGTGAATGAAAGTGTGGGTCGAGGGGGGAAATGTATCTGCTGATGATGAGCACCAAGCTGAACTGTCATGGAAAAGAGTGCACTACAGTCTTCCTACAGCACTGTGCCATTTCGGTTGTGCCTAGGGGTCATCCTCGACCCCACCCTCTCCATGACTACGCTGGTCAACGCCGTTTCCTCATCCTGCTTCAACATCCTCCGAATGCTCCGCAGGATCTTCAAGTGGATCCCCACCGAAACAAGAAAAACAGTCACCCAGGCCCTCGTCACCAGCAGGCTGGACTACGGAAACGCCCTCTACGCAGGAACGATGGCTAAGCTCCTGAGACGGCTGCAACGCATCCAGAACGCCTCTGCACGTCTTATCCTCGACATCCCCCGACGCAGCCACATCACACCCCACCTGAGAGACCTGCACTGGCTCCCTGTCAACAAGAGGATAACCTTCAAGCTCCTCACCCACGCACACAAAGCACTCCACAACTCCGGACCAGCCTACCTCAACAGACGACTCAGCTTCTACACCCCCACCCGCCAGCTCCGCTCGACCAGCCTCGCCCTCGCCACAGTCCCCCGCATCCGGAAAACGACCGCCGGCGGCAGATCCTTCTCCCACCTCGCCGCCAAGACCTGGAACACCCTCCCCACCAACCTCCGACAGACCCAAGACCTACTGGCCTTCAGAAGACTCCTCAAGACCTGGCTCTTCGATCAGTAGCAGCACCACCCCCTCTTCCCCCAGCGCCTTGAGACCCTCGCGGGTATGTAGTGCGCTTTATAAGTGACATGATTGATTGATTGATTGCTAGAGGTGCAGGGGTACAATATATTGGAGCTAGGGCAAACTGGGCATTTCCAGTGGACAAAAGTCACTGGGGGACAGTTTTGAAATCTCAGGGTTGCTCCTGGTCCGTCCGTCATTTCCTCCCAAGATTAATTGAAGAAAGCACGGGTAGGCTTCAAGAGAGAGAGAGAGGAGAGAGTTGGAGAGAACGATATCAGGGAGGGAGAAGGAAGAGAAGATAGATGGAGAGAGAAAGGGAGAATGGGTAGATGGAAATAGGTAGACTGAGCAAGGAGACAATGGGGGCTTGGCTGGTTTGAGCATTGTTACCAGGGCTTTCCAGTCCGGCCCTGATTTGACCCTGGGTGAGGCCAAGAATCAGTGATGCTGGAAGTGTTGAGTGTGGGGGTGCTGGTTAGTGGCTTTACTTCACCAAAATCTGTGAGGTGAGGTAAAAGACTGTGAAAATTCCTCTGTAAAAGTACTAACTATGTCAAACATTCTCCGCTGGATGATGGGTTTGGGCAGGGGTGGCGATCTACATCCCTGTTCAAGGCCATAATCGCAATAACAGTATCCAGCAGTGCATTTCAATATATATTTCTCAAATATTTGGATTGAATACGCTAGGGCAGTGTTTCCCAAACTGCAGTTGGACACAAGCTGATTTTTGGTGGGCTGTGAAAGTTCAAGCAATAAATAAAGGTGCGTTTAAATTCTGCATTTATCGTGTCACATTTGCTGCGCTTCAAATAAAGAGGTCAGATGTCAGGCTACATCTTCTGACAAATTTCACCTTATTGTTTTAATATAGGGATTGCTGTTTGCAAACTCCTCTCAGTTTGCAGTCAGAGAAAGAAAAGCAAAGTGAATTATTTGACAATCTTGCTGGGTTACAGGGAGTGTGAATGAAAAGGCTGTAGGATGTCAGTTTTTTGTAACACCCAACAAAATGTAAGTACATGTAAATGAACTGTACACGTTCAGCAGTTAGGAAAGCAAAAATGAAGCACATGTTTTATTTGCCATACTGAAGTGTGATGAAAACAAACATTTTAATAGGATCAAAACAGCAAAGCAGTTTACTTGGTGATGCACAAATGATAAATATTCACTGAAACCCTATTTTCCCACATTATGATTTGTTTGTATTATAGTTTTATCAGTAAAACTGTATGCCTGTGCAAATTTAGTGCTCATTGCAATGGAAAATGTGCTGTCTGTAAATAAAAATGTGCTACCACACAATGCTTTAGTTACATTTAAAAAAATCGCCCGCCTCATGTCCATTAAAGATAGGTGGGCCACAAAAGTTTGTCATTCTAAAAATTGAGTTGTGATTCTAAAATGTTTTGGAAGCACTGTGATAGAATATGACCTTATATAGGAAAGATAGGGACTCATTTACGAGTTTTTGACGCAGGGCAGCGCAGTAAGTCACTTTGCTGTGGTGCCCTGAGTCAAAAGGAAAGGGCGGGAATGTGCTGTATTAATGAAATATGGCACATTCCTGTCTTTTCTGCCTGCGCCGGTGCAGAAATTGGTGCCTAGCACCAACGCAGGCACTCTTGCACCATGGTGCAAGGGTGTCTGCATTGTTGGCACAATTGTTTTTGTGCAGGAAGGGACACTTTCCTGCACAAAATCAATCTATAGAGGCGAATGCAGCACACATAGAAAGAGGAAAAAACGAGGAGAAATAAAGTTATTTCTTCGTGTTGCACCTCCCCTAGGGAGGCACACCGTTTTGACGCATTCCTAGGTTTATAGATCCTTGTAAATCTGGGAATGTGTCAAAGCCCATGGGTGTTGCGTGGGAAAACCTACTGCAATGCCCATGGAAAGCCTCCTTGCCATAGAGTAAGACAAGGCAGCGCTTTGCAGTGCCTTGCCCCGTATCTATGAGGCCATGCAAAGCCACTCAGAGTGGCTTTGCGTCTCCTCATAGATAAGATTGAGAAGCCTGCGCCACCGGAGCATCATATAAAAATTGGCGATCCAGCGGCATAGGCCTCTTGTAAATGAGGCCCATAGTCTCCATCAAAATGGTCTTTCTATCCAGCTAATTCACCGGGAATGACCACTGCCCATCTGCCTCAGTCATACTTTGATGAGATGTAAGCATATATTTTGAGCTAACCTGTATTCCAATAGGGAACCTGTGGAATAAGGCGATGTTTTGTAAGGATTTTGATTGCGATCGTATTTGTTTTGTTTTGATGGAAATGTCTCAAACAGCAGTTCCAATACAATCTGTAGTTAAAGTATTTCTTAAAATGATGCAACAAATGGCAAAAAGGGTCTCATAAGTTTGATAATCCATGACATTTAATGTAAAATGGAAATGGAGATGGCAAATGTAAAGCAATGTAGTGATTTGTGTACAATAGTGAATGGGTGTAAGAATAGTGAAGAGACTTAAAACAAAACTCAGTATTCAGTGTAAGAAGTAACAGTTGTATACAGAGCTTCTTCCACAAACCTTACTTATGTAACAATCTTCAACTACAGTGTCAATGGCATTTCGATCCCAATGAAGGAGTGACTAGAATGATCCTCAGGATTTGTACATGTTTGAAATACTGTTGATGACACAAAGTGAAGGATGAAATATACAAAACAGCATCCCATCAAGTGGAATATCAATTAAAGGTGTAAAGTGCCAAGCCACTCCATGACTGAATTGTATATAGCAAACTATGGACAAGTGCAATTTGGATCTGAAGAGTTTGCACTTTTCACTTGGTGGATGTGTACGTACTAGGGATGTGCTATATTGTAAAGCCCAAAACTTTGGAAAGCTGACAGACTGCGTGGCAAAGGGAATGCCCTGGTTACTTAATGGTAATCTTCCTTACTCCAAGCCAAGTCTTACTCATCACAGTCATTACCCATGAGCAAATAAGCAATATCTCCTCCCCACAACCTTTCCAGCAAAAAGTTACTTTCTAGCTGCTCTCATCCCTACCTAAGATGGCCGACTTTCTCTTCTTATAGATTACATACTAAAGAAGCCCCACCCTTTCCTCCTCCGGTTCCTTGCCACGCCTCAGATAATTATGAAGCCCATGACAAGAGAAGGGAGGGATGGGAAACTGGACTGTGGTGAGGAT
Organism: Calotriton arnoldi; assembly: GCA_963921515.1. Classification (NCBI taxonomy): domain Eukaryota; kingdom Metazoa; phylum Chordata; class Amphibia; order Caudata; family Salamandridae; genus Calotriton; species Calotriton arnoldi. The sequence goes on along the minus strand of CAWUFW010018858.1, from coordinate 109,531 downwards.
GACGTAGCTTAGTGTATGAAGATTACTGGTAAGTAACGAGGGTATTACCTCCTTGCCAGTCTTCCTTGCCACAGTCATTATGCATGAGCTGATACCAAAGCGATATATTTCCTTCATGACAGATGGAAACAACCAGCAGTCCTCAGACATCTCTGCCATGAGAAAATCTTGAAGTCTTATTGATACAGTCACAATTCATCTTACCATATCGCATGCTCAACATGATATATTACAGGTTGTTGCTTACATTCAATACTGATGGAGCACAATTAATCGAATTTGTACCTCCCAACACCAGTTTAAAATGATTTATGAACATGTTTAGTAACACATTACATATCCCTTCTATGGATACTCATTCAAAAAAGCCTAGGACACTGCCATACAACTGGTAGATCGCCTCTGAACATCCATATCCAGGCCTGAACCTTGTTTTTCATAAGCAATGAGTATAGCTTGAATCAGAAATATCTACTTAAGGTGGTGTCGTTGGATGGTTTAAGGTCACTCCTAAATGGACCAAAAGTCACAAAAAGATTGTCCATTTTCCTGAAACACTCAATAATATGCAAGTAGACCAAAATTGCCCTCCTAATATCCAAGAGATGTAAAACCGCCTCCTCATCTGATTTGGGGTTTGGGAAACATTTTCACAAAACTACCTCTTGTGATCTGTTGACCATGGACCAGATCTTTGGCAAAAATTTAGGCCTGAACCGTGAAGCAACCTTCTCCAGAAATATCTGCGGATCCGATTTTTGAAAAATCCCCAGCTCGCCAATTCTTTTAGCTGAAGAAATAGCTACCAAACTAACTAACTGACCTTAAGAGTCAGAAATTTTAGCTCCACAATATCTAATGGCTTGCAAAAAGAGAGTTGAAGGTGTTTCAATACTAAAAGAAGATCCAAAATCAGAGATGTATAGAATATCCTCTGTCATTTCAGAAAGAAAGATCTCCTCAGCCTTGAGACCAATAGTTCCAGATAGTCTATACCAGAACTCCTGAATACGTTCAGAGCATCCCACTGAGCTCTCAAGGTGAATGGAGGCAAACCCAAAGAAAACCCATCTGATAAAAATTCCAACAATTTTATTGGGTCTCCTTAAACTGGATTTACTGATTTCCCAGAACACCATTTCGTAAAAGATACACAATGTCTGGAATAGGATTTTAATATCAAAGGGAGTCTGAAAATCTGAATCAAATCCACACCTCCGCAGAACAATCCTTTGACAGAAGGGGCTACCATTTCAACACCCAAGCCTGAAAGTGTAACTTTTGTAACATGCTTAAAGGAAGAGGAGCCCCTTCTAGGGGATATAAATGTATCAGGATTTGCCAAAGGAACTGTACCACCATCTCCAATAACCTCAGAAACCAGGGACATCTTTCCCAACCCGGTACTACAAAAAGCACCCATGCCTTGTCCTCCCAGATCTTCTGGAGAACTCAGGACACCATCAGGATGGGAGGGAATGCATAAAGCAGTTCCCCAGGCCATTTTAAGGACATTGAGTCCAACTTCCATGCCTCTGCACAAGGAATACTTGTGCAGAAACATGAAAATAGGGCATTCTCCTTGCTGACAAAGAGGTCGCTGCCAGATAACCAAACCTCTATTGCAACATCTGGAAGACCTTCTTCCTCACTGACATCACACTCGTAGGTAGGAAATCTGACTCAAATTGACTGCCACACAATTTTCCTTTCCTGGGAGATACACTGACCTCAAGGATTCCAGATTGGACTCTGCCCTTCTGACAATCTCCTGTGTTAATAACCAGAGGTTCTGGTCTCTGTAGCCCCTTGATGATGCAATATCCCATTCCCACTTTGATGTCGGTTCGTACCTGTACATGATGCCCCTAAATCTGAGAAGCAAACCACTCAAGGGTTAGCAGAACCCCTTTTAGTTCCCTGAAATTTGAGGAACAGGCAGCTTGCAACTGATTCCATCTTCCCTGGATCGAGGAGGAGACCAACGTGACCCCCACTCCACAGCTTGCTGGAATCCGTGGTCACCACGTTTGTTGGGCTTATCTGAAATGGGAGACCCCTGGCCAGAACCCAATGCCAACTTGACTTGTTCTGAAAGGAAGACCTGTTAACTTGTTTTCTGTGAACCAGGGAACCAAGTTGACAGTAAGTGATTCATTATGGGATACATGTGCAGGCGTGCCCAAAGAAGTACATGGATTGCTGCTGTCATCAAACTTTGAATCCTCAACCATTGTGATACTGTGGGAAATTTGTGTTCCAAAAAGTCTGAGATCTCTCTTTGAACATTCTCTCTTCTCTCTATCGGAAGAAACACCTGTCCCATCCATGTGCTGAAAGTGCCTCCAATAAATACCAGATTTTGTGTGGGTATTTTACAAGATTTCTTGATGTTCAGAAGTAGACCATCTTCCTGCAAAATCTTTCGTACCTCCTCTACATGTAGAGAAACCTTTGAAAAAGGAGAAGCAGGCATAAGCCATTCACCTAGATAAGGAATGATCTGTATACCCCATTCTATGAATTTAACCCACCAATGGTGCCAATACCTTAGTAAACACTTGGAGTGATTGAAGATAATCTAAAAGGAAATACCTGGAACTGGTAATGCTGGATGTTGACCCTAAATCTGAGGAATCTTTAGGACATCTGATGCATCGGGACATGAAGATACACATCCAATAGGTCCAGAGATACTGAAATGTCTCCCTGGTTCAGACAAGGTAGTATCTCCTGCAGTGAGACCATCTTGTACCTGATGTGAGGTATGAACAAATGGACCCTCTTGAGTTCTAACACAGGTCTGTAATCTCCTAACACTTTTTGCACCAGAAAAAGTATGAGATACACTCATTGACTTCTCTGTACAGGAGACATATAAATGATAGCTACCCCTGCCAGAAGATCCTGAATACCTTGTAAAAGCATCCTCCTTTTTACGGGATTCATAGGAAGAGGAGTTCTCTGAAAAAAGTGTGGGGACATGGAATCAAGCACAATCCTGTATCCGTTCTCCACCACATTCAGGACCCATTTATCCAAGTCTGACTTTTTCCAGGTCTCAAGAAAAAATGACGTTCAAGCCCCCCCCGCCACCCATCTGGAGGTTGAGACCGGATTTTATCTGAGTGAGGGACTGCTCAGCCATGTCCGGTTCCCCGTAAGAGCTGATTCGACTTTCTCCTATAGGATGATCCTAAGGCTCTCTTATATCCAAAAATGTCTTGGAGCCCATGCTGGTGCAAGAAGTTTGTGGTCTTCTGCCAATATTTTCACCAATTCCTCTGAAGGTATCCCAAATAATTTGGCCCGACAAAAAGAATCTTTGTAAGTAGAGCCTTTTGGCTTGTGGCCCCCTACCAGCTTCTGAGCCAAAGTTGTCTTCTGTCTTAAATAGCGGATCCAGCTGAAGCAGCAGATGCATTCAAAGCATCATAAGAAATATCCAATAACATCCTGGTTTGTTGTTCCATTTTTGCTAGAGTTGATGTGATATCCACCCCTTGCTCCATTAACTCCACCAAGGTCTGTCAATCTTTTAGTAGGGATTGAATTGTATAGGAAGAATATGCTCAATCAATCAATCAATCAAACAGCATTTGTAAAGTTCAACACTGTCACCCCTAGGTGTATCTGGGTGCTGTGTCTCCATCGAAGAGCCAGGTCTTGAGTCTCTTTCTGAAGTCTGCCAGTGAGGAGGCTGTAAGGAGCTGTAGGCAAAGGTTGTTCCAGGACTTGGCAGCGAAGTAGGAGAAGGAGGGGCTGCCTCTGAGGCTGTGACGGATGTGGGGGATGCGTGAGGGTGAGTGAAGAGGAGCCAGGTGTCTAGCAGGTTGGTGGAAGTTCAGTCGATGGTTGATGTAGGCAGCAGGGCACAAGTCGGGGGTACACGTGGGTACACAGCGTCCACCCACTATTTTTACAGGGTAGATGCCGTCCACCCTGCAAGAAGTGGGCCCCAGTGAAATATGCTGAACTTGTCCTGGAGTAATTTTGAGACACCGGACAATGTTCAGCAGGGCCTTCAGGTTCTCTGCTTTCTTTCAGACTCCAGCTGGGCTCATAACAAATGCCGAATTTAAGGTTCCATTAGGCCTGCTTTTGTTCCACTATCCTGACTGGGAGCTTTATGAGCCTCACACATAAATACAAGGGAGGGGAAACAAAGGCACACGGCTTATCTCTTCACAAATACTTGAGAGGCATGCTTTTTACTTTGTTTTATCCTCGTATATGAAATATGCAGCACTGTAAGGATGTCAAATGTGCTGGTCTGTCCCGGTATTTACACAAATAACATTTTAAAATACCATTATTTTATTTTTCTATAGTGCTAATCTTCCCAATGCAGGGTGTTGAAGCGCTTTACATCACACATACACTTTATACATTGACAATAAATTATATAAATGTGTAAATCAATGTACAGGATGTGTTACATAAGACATTGAGCGTTACATGGTGTAGGAGTCACGTCCTTCATAGCTCGATGTGCTATATTAGAAGGATTACAATTTAAGAACTGCAAGTAACAAAATGATCTCCGTGCTAAAAGCAGTAATCCATTAACCTAGCTACATAAAATAAAAAGCTTTGATTTGATTCAAAGCTGGGACTAGAGAAAATACAGAACTCTCCAGCAAATGCGTACCCTCCGAAGTTACCTTACCATTATTATTATTCACTCAGATTTACTGGGCACAGAATGAAATGCAGACTTTGCAACCAATTAAGCAGAATAGATTTGCTGCCCCGTTTCTTCTTGTTGCCAATTTTTTTGTGGCAGAGTTTTTACAAAATAAATATATAAGTTGAGGCTCACATTTTGCGTCAGGGATGCGTTTTTGGCACAAGTCCGAAGCAAAATCTTGTTTGTTAAATCTTGTAATGTGCTCAAATATACTCATGATAGAAACATATGTGTGAGCCGTTAAGATCTGATGTCACTTCTTGTGATGTCACTTCATGTGAGGCCATGGGTTGTGATGCCTCTTCCTGTTATGTCTCGCAGTGATGTCGCGCTGTGATGTCATGCGCCATGATGCTACTTTCATACTGTCTAACTCGGTTAGTCGCCCCACTTCTTTTTTTAGGAATTGTGCCCCGCTAGGCAGGTCCTAGGTCATGGAGGGTTTTGTAGGCATGCATGAGGATCTTGAACTGGATCTCTTCTGGATGGGGAGCCAGTGGAGGTCTCTCAGGTGGGGACGTTTTGGGTTTGTTTGGGGCGGTCCAGGATGAGTCTGGCTGCAGCCTTCTGTATGGTCTGGAGTCTTCTGAGGAGCTTGGTGGAGATGCCGGCATAGAGGCTGTTGCCATAGTTGAGGTGGCTGGTGACGAGAGCCTGAGTGATGGTCTTTCTGGTGTTGGTTGGGATCCATCTGAAAATTCTGCAGAGCATGCGAAGTGTGTAGAAGCAGGAGGAGGCGACTGCGTTGACTTGTCGTTTCATGGTCAGTAGGCTGTTGATGTTGCTGAAGTTGCGGTCCAAGTTTTGCAGGCTACCAGCTGGGGTCCCATGTGGAGGTGTTCTTCCCAAAGATCAGTACTTCTGTTTTGTCAGAGTTGAGTTGGAGGCAGTTGTCCCTCATCCATTTCGGTACATTGGTCATGGCGTTGCAGAAGTTGGTTTTGGCGTTGGAGGTGTCCTCGGTGAGTGAGAGGATCAGTTGGGTGTCGTCTGTGTAGGAGACTATGTTGAGTTCATGGGATCTGACGACCTCTGCAGGGAGGGTCATGTAGATGTTGAACAGGGTCGAGCTGAGGGATGATCCTTGTGGTATGCCGCATATGATATCTTTGGGTGCGGAGGTGAAGGGAGCCAGTTGTATGCTCTGTGTGCATCCTGTAAGGAAGGAGGTGATCCATTTGAGGGCGTTTTGCTGTATGCCTATTTTTCAGAGTCTGTTGATGATGGTGTTGTGGGAGACGGTGTCCAACGCCGCGGAGAGGTCAAGGAGGATCTTGGCCACAGTTTCTCTGTGGTCGAGGAATGTTCTGATGTCTGTGGTGGCAATCAGAGTGGTCTCAGTGCTGTGATTGGCATGGAATCCTGATTGTTGGACGTCCAGTAGGTAGTTTTCTTCCAGTAATTCAGTGAGCTGCTGTTTGATGGCTTTCTTGAGTACTTTGGCTTGGTAGGGGAACAGGGAGATCAGATGATAATTTTTGAGATTTCTGGGGTCGGCTGCTGCCCTGATGGAGAAACTTGCAGCCACATAAGTGTGTTTCACTTCTGCTTCCACTCTTTTATCGACCTGGTCTAACGGGGAAGCATCCTCCAAAATAATGGTGTCCTGTGAAGCCAACCATGCCAATAAAGAATCAATTTTTACTGACACCGGAAACTCAATTGCAAATTTCTGAATAGGGTACCTCTGCCACATATCTAGGAAAAGAGGTTTTGTCAGTCAATTTCCTTCCATTCAAACTCCAATACCTTTTTAATTGAGACATGCATTGCAGGGGAAGTGTTTCTGGTTCTCTCTCCTTTGATATTGAGGAGATAAATCATCCTGTTCTTCCACATTTGAAGCCTCTGGAAAAGTCATACTTGTTTTATGTGCTGGAGCACTTCCTTTAATTCCTGGCACTGCACAAATTTGCCCTTAATGTCCTCCCCCTCCGGTTCCTCACTGGTTGAGGGGTCCAACCATGGCTTTTTAGGAGAAGATGGAGCTTCTCTGTCTTTGAAGGCAGCTGCTACTGCCATCTGAATCATCTGCTGTATTTTAGCCATTGAGGGCTGCACAGCAGCCAGCTGAGGCTCTACATTATTGTATTGTAATTGTATTTATATAGCTCTTACTACCCCTGACAAGGCATCAAAGCGCTTTACTCCGGGCAGCACGTTGTTCCGGTACCCAAGGTTAATGATAAAAGGGTAGTAGGGGTAATAGGTCCAGTTGTTTGCCACCCTGTTGATAAATGAGGAAAAATCCGGTGTCACTTCTCCATGGAAATGGGAAACCCCTTACCCATTCATTCAGTAGTAGAGGAGGAGGTACCTGGACAAGTACTGGTATTTATAAAAGTTCAATCGTATCCATAAGCAGTTAACCGCGTCACTCCAAAGCTAGTAAAGAATGAGGTTGAGAACTCATTGTTTCTCAAAGTTTTACTTGGAGTCTTTAGTGCCTATTACAAGACAATAATGTTGTGAGGCACAGCCAACATGTGTTTTGCCCCCTGCAGCCCCTGAGCTGGAGCTTTTTCAAGGCTGAGATAACAGAAGCAGGGAACAGACAACAAACAACAGAAACAAAAATAGAACCAAAAATATGCCCATTTCAGAATTGTCATACATGTAGCATAGCAAATGTCAGTTCGTGCAATGAAAAGACATCATGTCATGTTCAAAGATTAACAACGAATGAAGAATATGTAAAAGTAAAGAAATTAACAAAAGAAAAAGATGTAAAAATTACGAATAACATGTAGTATAGATAGAGGAGAAAAGGTCCAGGGCAAACAGCCATATATAATATATTGAAATCATACTATGCAACGCACAAATGGCAAGAAGTATTAGAAAAAATCGTCATTGGATAATACGCATGTAATCAAATTGTTCAAATCAATACCGTGGTTGTAACATAGGACATATTCCCAGCATTATAATTCAAGTAAGGCATTGCGACATGAGTTTCCAGCAGTGTGCACAGCCACCAGTGATGATTCCCGATTCGGGTACAATAGTGATAGTACATTCATACAGCAGATCATGTATGTTAACAATGTACATACGTTCAGTGATGTAGTACAGGTATCATCAGTCATCAGCAAGTTCGAAGGGGTCTAAAATAAAAATTAAAGCAAAAGAGGAGGAGGACATATAATGACATTAGATTTTGAAGTTTCAGTAGGAAAATTCAATAGTGTTTCCATCACCGTAGGCACCTTATTAAGGTGTATATGGGATACTGAGTATCATGTGGGGGTATGTACGGTATATATAATCCTTGCACTGTCATTTCGTGTTCCATATTCATATATATTATATTATATTATGCACGCTGGTATGTAGGACATTAAAAACTCTGAGGTACATATAAGTCCGTAACTCCTAGCACTATGTGTCTTAGTGTGGGGTTGTGAACAAAAAGTGAACTCAGTGGGTCCCCTGTTCGATATTCGAGGTCCAGGGTTCTTACCGGATGGTCTGAGAGACTGTAAATCTAAGTACGTGTGAAGTCGAGCATCTAGTAAGGAGCTGAAAAGAAATCGGAATGCAGAAAATCGCATCCCGGCAAGTTAGACCAGTATCTATAAATTACACGCCTAAGATTAAAAGCACTCAATACTGAATTCATATTGGCAAAATCTCTGTTGTCATACCTAAATTATGATGATGATCGTGCGGCCAGATCCAATTGGGAAAAACCCGCAGAAAAAGGATGGTATTCCGAAAGGCAATTATCTAAGGGAGAGAGTAAAATGTCATGACTGTCATGTGTCATCGTCAGTGGAAGTGTCAAATCCCTAGGGAGATCTTTTCTTACCTATAGTTCCTAAGCGTCCTCGTCTTTGTCCATATCAGTCGGCCTTAGCAGCGGTTCCCTGTTCCCGGTCAGGTTTTTAAGTGAAAAGCGGAAGTACTAGATCTACTTCCGGGTGGGGAAATCCGATTACGGACGGAACTCACTGAAAGTGGTATGGAAGTGCCGTCTTGGAATGGTGTCTGACCTTCTGGCACGAAAGCAACATCTCAGTGGTGAGGCAAGTAGTGAGATCATGGGTAAAGGGGAAAGAATTAGGGGCTCATTACGATGGCAGGCGGACATCAGTCCGCCCGCCATCGTTGCAGTGCTGGAACTGCCCACCGGTAAGGCGGCGGTCCTGCTGAGTGAATTAGGATGCGCCTGACACTATGGCGGGCGCATCCAGGGCCCTGATCATTGCGGACGGTGCTACTGGCTGCAGCACCGTTCGCAATGCCAAAATGCCACGTAGTGCATTTCCATGCACAACGTGGCAGGCACCACGCGGTGCCTGCCACCTTGTGCATGGAAATGTAGCGGGGTACCATGAGTACCCCCCTGTGCACATACACCCTCCCCCCACACAGAGGGGGCCCGCAACGGGCCCCCGAACCCAGCCTCCACCAGCCGTTCCATGGCGATTCCACCGCCATGGAAAGACTGGCTGACGCCAGCATTGTAATCTGGCAGGCCGTGCCTGCTAGGCACTGCCCCATTTTACCCATGCTGACCGCTCCGCCAGACAATCGTGACGATTGCCTGTGGCGGAAGCGTGGAGGGTGGTCTTTGCGACCGCCGCTGTCACAAAGCGATTCCCCCCGCCATCCTAATGTGGCGGGGGAAATGAGAGTCAGATGGCGGAGGGACCGCCACCGCCGGCCCGGCGGTGGCGGTCTCTCCGCCATCATAATGAGCCCCTTAATAAGTAAGCGGCCCAGAAGTTATTATTGCATGAACAGAGTCCTGCTACAATATATATGGTTCGGGTACATAAAACAGCAAACGACTTAGAACACGAGAAATCAATCAGAATAAGTGAAGGAAAGTTAATCAATAATGGAAAGTGTACCAGTAGAAATATGTATGTACATATCAGGTTGATGGGGATCATGATCTCCTCAACCTAAGTATCTTGGACGTGTTATTACCAATTCCAGTCGATTGTCATTATTGGAAGTGGTATAGACCTGTCTGTGATCTAATCACTAGTAGTGGGTGTCACCATGACCATGGGATGTATTTGGTCGTCTCTTTAAAACCTGTTCTCCAAAGTAGGGGGCCTGAGTGGAGTAGATGGATACCATACACTCAAGTGGATGTTATTGACGCAATACCTAAGTATTAGCCATGACAGAAGAATACACTAAATAATCGGGAGAGCCTGTTGATAGTCCAGAGTACTAATCATAACAGTAAAAACTAAAGAAAAGTCAAGGGTAGTCATAGAAACGACCGAAATTCTGCTTCAGGGAGAGAACTGTATTGTGCCACTCATATCGGAACTAATCTCCCGCTCCTTCCAATCGGGTGAAGTCCCCTATGAATTGAAGCAGGCCATGGTTCGTCCACTAAGGAAAAAACCACAAATAGATCATGAGGTACTAGAGAATCTACGTCCCATTTCGCTCCTACCTTTTTTTGCAAAAATTGCAGAAGAAGTAGTTAACATACAGCTTACTAGCCACAGCGATAGTAACGCCCTACTGCACTGCTCACAATCAGGTTTCCGAGCTGCACATTCCACTGAAACCGCTCTGCTCCTGGCCACAGGAACCCTAAGACAACGGGCAGACGAAGGACATACAGCTGCACTGATCCTGCTGGACCTCAGTGCAGCATTTGATACCGTCTCCCATGGCCTCCTTCTCCAGAGATTGGAGTCATGTGGGGTCAAGGGCATGACCCTGAGATGGATGAGATCCTTCCTGGTGTCAAGGGGTTTCCAGGTCATACAAGACACATTTACATCTAAGAGATCTCCCCTACTACAAGGAGTTCCTCAGGGCTCAATATTGAGTCCCACATTGTTCAATCTATATATGGGGCCACTCGCCAGTATAGTGGAAGGTCACATGGTGTCCATTGTATCGTATGCTGACGACACTCAGCTTATCGTCACACTATCTCAAAGCACGGAACGCACTGCCCACCAATTCTCCCAAGGCATGGAGGAGGTAACAGCATGGATGGCAAATCACTGCTTAAAACTCAATGGCAGTAAAACAGAGGTGATGATAGTGGGAGGGGCGCCATCTGTCTGGACATCTGCATGGTGGCCGGAGACGCCTCACCAACTCCCAACCCCTAAAGCAGAAGTCAAAAACCTTGGAGTATGGCTTGACTCCAACCTGACATATGAAAGTCAAATCCGAAAAATAACAGGTAAATGTTTCGGAACGCTGAAAATCCTGCGGAAGGTCATTGACCTGCTACCAGTCAAGGCCAGAAAATCCATAGTACATGCCGTGGTCACTTCTCAGATTGACTACGGCAATGTTCTTTACTTAGGCGTATCTAAAAAAAGGCTAATGAAGTTGCAATCAATTCAAAACGTAGCTGCCCGCCTAGTGCTGAATCTCCCTAAAAGATCATCTACTACAAAGGCCTTAGCCAACCTGCACTGGCTACCTGTGGAAAAAAGGATATTGTTTAAGGCAATGTGCTTTTGTCACCGTTTCCTAGCAAATAAAGGCCCAAGGTACCTGCAAACTATGATAACATCTTATACACCCAGCAGAAACCTAAGATCTGAAGGAAAGGCACTAGTAATTGTACCCAGAATAAGGAAGGCCAGGTTGGGTGGCAGTTCGTTTAGATACTTAGCTGCGAAACACTGGAACTCATTACCGGTTGATATGAGAACAGAGCCATGTGAAGCTGCCTTTAGGAAAAGGCTGAAAACATGGCTTTTCCCCACCAGTAAATTAGAATAGATACAAGAAACATGCTAGCTGTGTCACACCTACCTATCTCTTGTCATCTGAGAATCTGCTATTAGTGCGGGGACACACCGTCGGTGTAACCATGTGCTCTACAAATACAAAATGAAATGAAATATAGTGTCATCTTTATAATGAGCAGTCAAAATAGAAAGACCCCATCTTCTAAAATCTGGTGTTGTAGAATAGTGGAATAGATTCTTGTGGAGGTATGGGGATATAGAAAAAAAGTACAGAGAAGCCATCAGTATTAGGAGTCAGATCGGTCTAGGCTGGAAAAAGGCCTGATATAGGCCTAGGTGTAAGTAACCAAAAGAACCATTATGTATGTTAGGGACTACTAGAGGTGTGTGGAGATGCAAGAGTAGATCAGGGCATCTATATATAGGGCCTGTCCATCATCCGATTTGGACTCATATTGATAGAGATCAAAGCTGTAGTCCTATTGTTAGTGGAATGTCAGAGAAATAAATGTCCTCTCCAGACATATAGAAGAATATGGTACAGATATACATTATGAAGATCTTGTGTCCATCTTAGGATTCGAAGTCTAGTGAACCTACACCCTGTACATAGTCTGATCACAGAAGTAGGGTGTTAAGGGTCCATTTCTTTCTTTGTGGGGGGATTTAAGGACTCTGTCATTACAATCTTATTCTTGATCCAGCCAATATTGGAGTTCCGCATCTTTGTTTAGTCCGCACTTGGTAGTCCTATATAGCAGAATTAGTTCACTCTCTCTCGTCCAGAGTCTGAGTTCCTGATTTCCTCCTCGTCTGTGTTTATGTATTATTTCAATGCCCAGGAAGGTGAATGTTTTATTATGAGGATGTGTTTCACGGAAATGATCAGTCAAGGGGTGGCCTGTAGTGAATTTATTGATGTTTCTGTAGTGCTCTTGAATCCTAGTTCACAACGGGCAGATTGTGCTCCCAAAGTAAGGGCGATTACAAGGGCAAATAATTATGTAGACCACAAATTTGCTGTTCCAATCAATTATCCATTCTTTGATTTTAATGGGTGGACCTGAGTTCATAGGGATATGTCTTGTGTTGTTTTTGCCCAATTTACAAATATTGCAGTTGTGGCAAGTATGAAATCCAACTGGTCTGTCCAGAAAGGTTCTAACAGTTTTCCTTTTGTCGACAAATTCCGATTTGCAAAGAAGTTGTTTCAGATTTGGGGCTCGGCGAAAACTTAGTTCTAGGTGCTCTCGTAAGTGTCCACCAATTCACCGTTACTACTACCATCGCAGACCTCATCGTGCCCCACGCCATCGCCACCACGGACTACGCACTGCTCAGAGACCTGAATTTCCACCTCGACAACCTCAGCGACCCCCAACTCCACCACCCTCGTAGACAACCTCGCCAACATTGGACTGAAGCAGCTCATCACTGCCCCCACCCACAAGGCAGGACACACCATTGACCCCATCTTCGCAGGAGGAAGCAACATCCACTTCAGCCACACCACACAACCCCTCTGGACGGACCACCACTGCATCCACTTCCCCTTCTCCAAACCCACCGTACACAAGCCTACACCACACACCCCTCGCAGAAACTGGAGCAAGATCACCGAAGAGCACCTCAACTCCACCCTCAGCCGCACTCCTCTTCCCACCACAACCGACGCCAAGTCTGCAGCCAACGAACTCCACAGATGGCTCATCGACTGCGCAAACACGCCCGCCCCCTTCCAGAACTCCGAAAGACAACGCACTTCGAAAGCCTCCTGGTTCACCACTGACCTCTGAGAATCTAAGCACACTTACCGACGACTCGAGAAAGCATGGAGGAACAGCAAAACCTTGGAAGCACGCACCGCCTACAAGATCGCCATGACAGAACACCACCAACTCATCAGGTTGACGAAGAGGAACTTCATCCAGGACAGAATCCTCTCCAACTCCTGCAACCCTAAGGAATTCTTCAGCATCATACAAGAATTCACCAAACCCCCCAGTGAAACCTTGAACATCCCTCCCAGGATCTTTGAAACAAACTCAGCTCCTTTTTCCATCACAAGATCAAGACTCTCTATGACAACTACGACGAACAGAACCAAGGCACAGACACTACACCAGCCACCAGCAATGCCACCCAGCCAACCATCACCGCCTGGACCTCGGTCACCACAGAAGACACCGCAAAGACCATAAGGAGCATCCACTCTGGAGCCCCCACCGAACCTTGCCCGCCGCACATCTTCCACAGAGTCGCCTCTGCCATAGCAGCTGAACTACGATGCAAAATTAACTGCTCCCTCAACACAGGCACCTTCCCCGATGACTGGAAAAGTGCAGAAGTCAAACCCCCTCCTCAAGAAGCCCTCCGCAGACCCGACGGACATCAGGAACTACAGACCCATATCCCTCATCCCCTTTTGCTGCCAAAGTCACTGAGAAGATCGTCAACAACCAGCTCACGAACTTCATAGAATCCAACTCGATCCTCTACACTTCTCAATCCGGATTCCGCAGCAACCACAGCACTGAGACCGCCCTCCTAGCTGCCACGGACGACATCCACACTCTCCTCGACCAAGGCCACACGGCAGCACTCATCCTACTGGATCTCTCAGCAGCCTTCGACACCGTCTCCCACTGCACACTAGCCACCAGACTCCATGACGCCGACATACAGGGAACTGTCTTAGACTGGATCCGCTCCTTCCTTGTCGACAGAACTCAAAGAATCAGACTCCGGCCCCTCCTCTCCATACCCACGGAGATCAGATGCGGAGTACCCCAAGGATCCTCACTCAGCCCCATGCTCCTTAACATCTACATGGCCTCACTCGCAGCCATCGTCAGAAAATATGGACTCAGCATAGTATCCTACGCCGTCGATACCCAGCTCATCCTCTCCCTCACCAAGTTACCCGACATCACCAGACACAGCTTCCAGGAAGGAATGAAGGACGTCTCATCGTGAATGAGCAGTAGCTGCCTGAAGCTCAACTCAGAGAAGACAGAAGTCCTCACCCTCAGATCCACCCCCTCCGCTTGGGCGACACCTAGTGGCCTTGCGTCTTCTGCAACCCTCCCATTCCCATGCACCACGCCTGCAACCTCCACATCATACTCGACTCCTCCCTCACCATGAACTGACAGATCAACGCCTTATCTTTCACAGGCTTTAACACCTTCTGCATACTCCGTAAGACCTTCAAGTGGATCCCCGAAGCCAGGAAGACCATCACCCACGCACTCATAACAAGCAGACTGGACTACGGGAACGCCCTCTATGCCGTAATTAACAAATCTCTACTCCACAAACTCCAGACCGTCCAGAAGGCCACAGCCAGACTCGTCCTCGGCATCCCACGACAAGACCACATCACCCAGCACCTACGAAACCTCCACTGACTCCCAGTCGAAAAGAGAGTGGCCTTCAAGCTGCTCACTCATGCCTACAAATCCCTCCACAACTCCGAACTCCAATACCTCAACAAAAGACTCTCCTTCCATGCCCCCAAGAGAAACATCTGCTCCCCCGACCTTGACCTGGCCGAAATCTCTCACATCCAGAGAGCCAGAACGGGAGGAAGAGCCTTCTCCTACATCGCGGCCATGACCTGGCATGAACTACCCCTCAGCATCAGATGAACCCCAGATGAACACTGCAAGCATTCAGGAAGAGCCTCAAGACTTGGCTTTTTGGATGATTCGGAGCTGCCCGATATCCCCCCCAGTGCCTTGAGACCCTCACGGGTGAGTAGTGCGCTTCACAAATCCCTGATTGATTGATTGAAAGTGTTTTTTCTCTACAAATTCATATCTTTGGTTCCCTACATTGGATTTTTGTCATTTTGGTGTCTATTTATTCATATAAAACAAATCTATTTTTCTAAATTGGAGTTGGATTTTTATTGTGTGTTGTGTCTTACTTATTTAATGTATAGGTGTTTTCAAATGCTTTACACACCTCTCTCCTAAGTTACGCCTACCTGCTCGTTGCCAGCTACCAAGGGTTGAGTAGGGAATAAATTATTAAGACCCTAACTGAACCTTTTATTGTGGTTTTGGTCTTATTACTAGTGGTAAGTCACTACTTATCACAGCTAATAATCCACTTTCCAGTATATGCCAATTTCTTTTAGAGTCCTGAGCCTGTAGAATTTGTAAACAAAAGTCCTCATGCACCAAAAACAATAATCCAAGCCTTGATTAATGGAGATGCTTGTTTATTTTGTGACTTCACCACTCTCATTAACACGTGTTTTGTCTTATACCAGACTTCCCCAGGGCTAGAAATCATACAATAAATCAATCAAACATCAAATACAAGTAGAGTGATTGTACATACATCCTCAGAAAGTACCCCTTGTTTACAATTTCACAGCGTCCAAAGACTAAAAAAAGCAAAATGGTATTAGACTCATGCGAATGTGAAAGCTAAAGTCCACAGGCAATCCCTAGTATCTATCACCTGTGCAAAAGACACATCGCTAACTACATAAAAGGACCACAGCAGGGAAATAAAATGACATACCCATGGATAGGTTATAGAGTCCCTGTCACAAAAATACTCAATGACCAATGTGAAAAAAAGTTCATGCTCGAGGACAATTCTTGGTATGACCCGTGCCAAAGACCCTCTGTACTCAAGAACCACTGTAAGGAGATGAAGTGACAAGCCCATGAATAGGCGATATATCCCTACCACAGATAATAGTTTCAAATGCTCACCAAACAAGTAACATCAATCCTCACTCCATATATAATGGAAGGGTATGAAAAAGTTATATTCCAACATGGAACCACATGTATATCGGAAAGTATTGCGGGATATCGTGTAAAGTTATGTGTCTGAAATATAAGCAAAAGTCACTCACAAATCAAAAACAAGTTATAAATTGCTAGAAATGTCTAAGTGTGATAAAAAAGAGAAAAGTGCTAATTTCACATCCCTCCTTACTTCTGAATCTCCAGCAATTTCCGATGGGCATTTCCAAATATGACACCCGTGTAGTATGCCAGCACAGGCTGCCCTAGGGATACTGCGGGAGATTTACAAGTTAATGAGGTCTGTGTAACGTTTAATTTTTCCACATTGTCTGTATGAAGTAGATTGTCAGTCATAGCATATGACTGACAAACTATTTGGAAGGTTCAGGATGTAAAGTTGGAAGGAAGTGGAATGCAGAAGTCAAAGAAGCGAATATATACCTTATAAAAACTGATAGTTCATACTTTATTTACAAACTGTCTCTAATACCAATTTGTTTTAGCCAAGTGTTAGTAAACTCATGCTGAAAAAATGCAGAGTTGTCCCACAATTTTTCATTTCTTTTGTAAGGATGGTTGTCCCAATGTTTTTCAATTCTTTTGTAAGGAGAGTAAACCACATACATCCCTGGTAAGGGTTGCTTGGACACAGTGAGCGTTTTGGACAATTTCATGAGCCTCCCTTCTGAAACTGTGACTTTGTACCTAAGTCAGGTACTCATTATGCACTAAAATGCACTATCTGGACCCATTTTTAGTTTTCGTAGGCATAGAGCACACCCCAGAAACCTCAGAAGTTATTTTAGCTTGTCGACTTCTTGTGTGCAGTTTTTACCAAGCATTTACTCCACACCGTGGTTACACTTTTCCAGCTACCACTAATCACGGCTACCTCTTATGTCCCCCCATTTTGAATGTTCAACAGCTGTGAATGGTTGTAACACCACTCAATGATCACCAGGCTCCCTTTGGCACAAAAACCTGTCTCTACCACTGCACATGTGACATGTGTCACATTCTCAAAGTGCATCACTCTATTCCCAGTACAATGGATGGCTGTGCCAGCAAAAACAGGAGACGTTTGCTATAAAAAAATCTGAGATAGTTTTTCAAACCACGTTTGTCTGTGATATGTTACTTACCAAGGCCAGGAACTAGCTGATGCCCAGGAGCTGTCCTTAGGCATGGTCCTCCAAGACAAGCCATCCTGTATCTTCAGTCACTGGAGTGCATCCTATGTTACCTTTTGACTGTGCCCAGCTCTCCCTTTACTTACGTGTTAACCTACTGTATAGCTAATCTTCTTACGACTTCCCATCTTTTAGACTGTGATATTATTTACTGCGATGATTTTGGAGCCTAGACCACATTGCTGCGTCCTGCCCTCATCCTTACTCTCTCAGATATTCCTCTACAAGGCATCAAGAATCAGATTTTGCAGCTCTTGTAATAATAACTTGCTTTTACATATTGTTTCAAACTGAACTTACAGAAGCTTAACAGTACATGAGCTGTTCCTCTTTTTACTCCATATATTCTTTGCCTTTGGCAATTTAGTAAATGTTTCCTTGTTATATAGGTACACTATATGAGATGAAACGCAGAATTGTGAAAGTTCACTTTATAACTGCAATTTATTTTTATACATGGGCATTTGGCATTTTACTAAGCAAAGTTGGTAATTTGTGGTAATACCTCCTTTTCACGCCATGTTTTCCAGAATTTTTTCAATTAATTCACTAAAGTGATTAGTAACATTTGCTATTTAGTTTAGTGAATATTTGGACTGTAGCTCACTGTTCCACTGAAACCAAGCTGCACGTGATTGAAAAGGCCCAACTTGGCCAAAGTGATCTTGGGTTGATTGTGATCCGGTTCAGAGATGACCTGGTTTGGCAGCTTGGAATGGACTGTTCCAACTGGAGCAGGATCAATACTGATTTTCATATTGCTGGATTTAGTTTGAGGGGGCAAAGTGGACAAAAAAGCAATGGGTTGGAAAGGTACCCAGAGCGATTACCTGTGGTTAGACTATTTGAAGGAATTCTTCCCATCACCTTCTGTGTGTTTGATGTAATGCCCGAAGTGGCCAAGGTAATGCCCAGACATGGGTCACATACTAACTGTGCCACTGGAACCAAACTGCACCTAACTGAAGAGGCCCAAGTAGGCTGAAACTGTTCTTGAGTTCCTTGTGATCCAGTTTAGAGAGGAGCAGGCCTGGCCATTCCTTTGGAATGTTTTTGTCAGTGGGTCTAATCTGAGATGGCAAAACACAGTGGACTGGAATGGTATACCGAGCTATTGTCAGTGGCTAGACTATTTGCAAGCATTCCTCCCATCACCTTTTGGGTGTTTGGTTCAGCTCAATACACCATTGGACTCGCAGACAATATTGGAAGTAAGCACTCAAGGTGAGGATCAATTTGACAAACAAGCAATAATGCTAGCTACTGATCACTACATTATGCTTGATAGTGAGGTAAACGAAAAGCCAAAATAACGCCATCTCCATTTCAATAACCCTCAAGTACAAAATCATAAAAAAAGATAACAGAAACACGTCAATTACTGAATATACTAAATCAGAGAACACATAAACACACTAAATAGTCTCACAGAACCAGTTGGGTAGCACATTTCCACAAAACATCTTTAGCAAATAAAGGTTGTGAGCTTTGTTCGATTCCAGGCAAGAATTTAAAGAGCACATAAAGAGCAGCTATCATAATGTAAACACAGGAAGTGGATTACAAAATGATTTTGAAACTGTTAAAAACTGTAATTCATTGTGCACCACTACTAGACAAACAAAGTTGGAACATCTTAAAATTCAATGACAAATGGCAGGGTGTGTTAAAACAAATAATGGTACGATGAAAACCCTTGTAAATTTGCTCAACAATGGGGAAGAGGAAGGCATTTTCAAATAACAAAGGGATGAGCTGGCAAAAAAAAGTGACAAAGTACTGGCAGCACTTGATAAGTGTAGTGTGAATGGGAATTTCGTTTCCAAAGCGGAAGACGGGCGTAGTCATGTTAATCAAATGTTCAGAAACATAAAACAAGTGCATTTGAATAAACAGTGGAAGAAACATTAGATTCAATATTCACCTCAAGTCGATCGTCCAATATGTCACATGTAAACATTGAATGTGGCACACTGCTCGTAAAACTTGGAAAAGAGTTCCCAAGCAAAAACAACGGTGAATATTGTTACATTTTTTTTCCAAGTTGAAATAGTATTTTAAAGTATAAACCAATGAAGACAAACAATTTGAAATACGTAAATGTATAATGTAAGTTTAATAATTTGGTCTCTTTCGAAGATATCTTATTGATATTGTCTTAATAATATTATAATAATATCTTAACAGTATAATCATATTATTACAATACCTTATTAATCAGTTGGATGGATACAAGAATACAAGAAACATAAATGGTAGAAATCCAGCAAAATACTCAATCATGCACAAAAAAGCCCACTTGGGGGCCGGATGATTTGAGCAATCTCAGGATACAAATTTGAAGTCAAACTGTGCTTAATATGATAATGAATGGGTAATGAACTTCGGCTTCCATGAACACCAGGGAGGAAACAAGAAATTACATAGCACACTGTGAACTGTTTTTAAATCATAACAAAAGACTGCTTTGCAATCTCGTGACCAAGGCCTAGGGAGCCAAATCACATTTGACTACTTTGGTGAAATAAATCATTAGTACCTGCTTCCATGGAGGGCTGTTTTTTTATGACTATTGAGTGGCAATTAGGTCCCGAGTAATGTTAAATGGTTGGTTCACATGGACCTGGCACCTTCAACAAGTAGAACCACACTCGCCTTGAACTGGCATCCAGGAATATCTATATCTATATTCACTGAAAAAACCAAAGGTTCCAAGGACGTTATAGTTAGACTCAAATTTCACTCGCACAAAACCAGTGAAATTCAATGGGTATAGTTAGCTGAGCAGACTATAACTTACACCCCCTCAATGCACTGCTTATGACTTCACATATTACATCATTCATGACATGGTCAGTGATATCACTTTTGGCATCTCAAATGACATTACTGATGACATCACCGATTCATCGTCCAGTGTTTGTGGGAGTTTTCTAAATGTTTATGACCGTTAAATAAGGTACTACAAAAGTTAAATTTGTATACTTTGTGTACTACTAATGAGTGATACTATTTCTAACATATTATGTGAGTGGGTGTGTGACTGTGTGTATTCATGCATGAGTGGGTTTGTGAGTGACTGGGTGTGTGAATGGTAGTGTGAGTGGTTGTATGGGTGAATAAGTGGGTGTGTGAGTAGCTGTATGGGTGAATAAGTGGGTGTGTGAGTAGCTGCATGGGTGAGCAGGTAGCTTTGTGAGTGGCTGTATGGGTGGGTGAGTGGGTATGTGAGTGGCTATATGGGTGTGTGAGTGGCTGTGTGAGTGACTGTATGGGTGAGCGACTGGGTGTCTAAGTGTCTGTATGAGTGGGTGAGTGGATGTTTGAGTGGGTGTTTGGTTAACTGAGTAGGTTTGGGAGTGGCTGTATTGGAGAATGACTGTATAAGTGGCTATATGGGTGAGTGAGTAGACGTGTGACTGCTTGTGTGAATGAGTATGTAAGTGGCTGTATGGGTACATGAGTGGCTCTATTGAGAGGCTCTATGGGTGAGTAACTGGGTGTTTGAGTGGCTGCATGGGTGAATAAATGGGAGTGTTAGTAGCTGTATGGGTGAGTGAGTGGTTGTGTGAGTGAGTGTATGGGTGAGTGGGTGGCTGTGTGAGTGGGTGTGTGTGTGTGAGGGAGTGAGTGTGTGAGTGGCTCTGTGGCTGAATTAGTGGGTGTGCATGTGGTTGTATAAGTAGGTCAGTGGGTGTATAAGAGGTTGTGTGGGGGTGTGAGTGGGTGTGTGAGTGGTTCTGTGGATGATATTCACCCAAGATGTCATGAGTGATGTCATTAGAGATGTCATCAGTGATGTCACTGACCATGTCATGAGTGATGTAATATGTGAGGTCATAAGCTGTGCATTGTAGGGGCATAAGTTATAGTTAGCTCACCTAACTATAACTGCTGAATTTCACTGGTTTTGTACGAGTGAATTTGAGCCTAATTAAACATCCCTGTGACATTTGTTACTGGGTGTATGGGTAAGTGAGTGGGTGTGTGAGTGACTGTTTTGCGCAGTAAGTATTAGTATGAGTGGCTGTATAGATGAGTGAGTGGGTGCATGAGTGATTGTATTGATGTGTGAATGGGTATGTAAGTGGTTTTGTGGATGAGTGAATGGATGTATGAGTGGCTGTATGGGTGAGTGAGTAGCTCTTTTAGTAGCTGTATGCGTGAGTGAGTGGCTGTATGTGGAGTGAGTGGGTGTGTGAGTGGCTGTATGGGTTTGTGAGTGGGCATGTTAGTGATTTTGTTGGTGTGTGAGTGGATATATGGGTCTGTGAGTGGGTGTGTGAGTGGCTGCATGAGTGAGTGAGTGTGTGTGTCAGTAGTTGTATGGGACTGTGAATGGGTATGTGAGTGGTTGTGTGGGTATGTGACTGGGTATATGAGAGTTTGTGTGGGGTGTGAGTGGGTATGTTAGTGGTTCTGTGGATGATGTCATCAGTGATATTATTTGAGGTGTCATCAATTATGTCATCAGTGATGTCACTGACCATGTCATGAGTTATGTAATATGTGAGGTCATAAGCAGTGCATTGTGGGGGCGTAAGTTATAGTTAGCTCAGGTAACTATAACTGCTGAATTTCTATGGTTTTGAACAAGTGAAATCTGAGCCTAACTATAACATCCCTGTAACCTTTGTTTTTTCACTGAATTTCTAAGTATTTTTTAAATTCTATTTCCTAAATTTAACGTCCCTGTAACCTTTGGTTTTTTCAGTGAATTTCTAAAGTTTTTTAATGTTGTTTCCTAACTATGATATACCTGTATTTTTGTTTTTTTGTAGGTGAATTTCTAAGGTTTTTCAAATTTTATTTCCTAACAGTAACCTGTAACCTTTGAGTGTGAGTTAGTGCATGAGTATTTCAGTAGGTGTGTGAGGGAGTTTGTGAGTGTCTCAATGGATGTGGAAGCGGGTGTTTGAGTGTTTGTGTGGGTCTGTGAGTGGCTGCATGAGTGTCTCACTGGGTGTGTGAGTGGATGCATGAGTGTCTGAGTGGGTCTGTGAGTGGGTGCGTGAGTGTCTGAGTGGGTATCTCAGTGTATGCATGAGCATCTGAGTGAGTGTCTCAGTGGGTCTGTGAGTGGGTATGTGTGTGTTTGAGTAGATTTGCGAGTAACTCCATAAGTGTGTGAGTCGGACTGTGAGTGAGTACATGAGTGTCTGAGTGGGTCTGTGACTGGGAGCATTAGTTTCTGAGTGGATCTGTGAGTGGGTGTGTGAGTCTCTGGGTCTATGAGTGGCTGTGTGAGTAGCTGTATGGCTCTGTGAGTGGGTGCATGAGTGTCTGAGTAGGTTTGTGAGTGGGTGTATATATCTGAGTGGGTCTGTGAGTGGGTGCACATGTTTTTGAGTGGGTCTGTGGGTGGGTTCATGAGTGTCTGAATGGGTCTGTGAGTGGCTGTGTGAGTGGCTGCATGGGTCTGTCAGTCGGTATGTGAGTGCCTGAGTGTGTGAGTTGGTGTCTAAAGTATGTGGGTGGGTGTGTCAGTAGCTGTGTGAGTGACCCAGCCACAAAGGAACCACACCTGCCCTTTTATCTCACAAGAGTCCACAGTTTTGCACAAAATATCTACCCAAATGGAGTGCTTTCTTCTGGTTAATTTTGAAGTGCTACCTCCTTGGGTAAATGTCCAGTACATATTCTGCACTACAGCTGTGTAATGGAGCATGAGGAAATGTCACCAGTGACCTTGTGTGCATTTTGGCAATAAGATTGTTCCTGGTGGGTCTTTGTCCAGAAATATGTGAAACATGAATCCTCCTATAGAGAAGACAACAAGACTACAAAGAGGTAAATCTTCACCAAGCAAGGGTCTTTCCTCTTAACTATATGAAGTAAGTGCTTCTTTGTTTGGTGGAGATGTCCTCA
The DNA here is from genome assembly GCA_963921515.1 of Calotriton arnoldi. Lineage (NCBI taxonomy): Eukaryota > Metazoa > Chordata > Amphibia > Caudata > Salamandridae > Calotriton > Calotriton arnoldi. The sequence goes on along the minus strand of CAWUFW010018858.1, from coordinate 86,319 downwards.
TATTCCTCAGCATCAAGAGCTCCTCACCAAAATTGGCAGGAAACACACTGGGGAGGGTGCTTGTTAAGCTGTCCATCATCCTGGCAAAAGGCAGGAAGACCTTTGCATACTACTAAGTTGGGCGGTGCAAAATGGGTGAAGCTTCCAAGTCATTTGCACATTTCCATACTTGTAGTCATTTAAAGGGAGAACAATGGTCTCTGCTCTCATCAGGACAGGACAACAAAGAACCCACTTGTCACAGTCACATACAGATTGTGCTCCAATAGATCAACGATGCATTTACCTCCACAAAGCATTTCAGATAATTTTTCAATATGGAATTGCCAAGAAAACACACTTGCTTTGCCTTCGCCAAGCCCAGGAGTTATGATCATCTGTCCTTTACTGAAGTGAAACTTCAGTGGGGGAACCTGCTATCTTTATATTTGTAAGTGCCTCCTGTTGAGGTTTAATTTCTGTGAAATGAGCATTAGGGCCAAAACGATCCGTAAATACCTAATGGGGAGGGGGGCCGCACAGCACACCTTCCCGGGCTGATTTCGACCCTGGGGACCCCATGCACAGGGCCCAGCCACGTTTTAATGGGGGAGGGGGGCACACGGCCCCCTCCCTGGGCACATTTCCAGAGATGCTGGGTGCCCTGGAGCCCACCCAGGGTAACCAGCCAGCACTGTTGGGGACTGTGGGGGGAGCCTCAATGCCCCCGCTGCCCCTGCCTGCTCTCTTCCTCCAGTGGGAGCTGGCATTGCTCTCACACACAGGGAGCCCTTAATCATGCATCTCCCTCTGTGTGAGGGCAATAGTTTTGTCCGTTTACCTGCCTGCATGACAGCGGACAGAGAAACATATAAAAAATCTGCTTCCAGCAAGTGGGAGCACTTTGACAGCGCCCACTTGCTGGGAGTGGAGTTAGTGTTTGCTCGTACTTGGTGGGAGCTGTCAAAGCTTCTGCCAAACCAGAGCAAACAGCTATGTCCTGGGGTGGGCACCCAGGGACATAGCAGGAGCCGACCCTGAGAAGTGGCAGTCCCCAGGGCCATTAATGGCTCCAAGAGGGGGGCCACGTAGCTCCCTCCCTCATCTATTTCAATTGCTGGCCCTGGGGTGGTGGTGGTCCTCGGGGCACGGAGGATCTGTGTCCCCCCCATTAATTATTGGTTTTAAGCCCCGGGGAGGTGGTAATCCCTGAGGCTCTAAAGAGCCAATGCTAGGGGGTCCGCGTGGCCCCTCCTCCAATATTTTAAATAAAGCCCCGGGGAGGTGGTGGCCCCTGGGGCTAAAAAGAGCTTAGGAGGTGGGACTGTGTGCCCCTTTCTTTTTTTTTTTCTTCCATACCCACATTTCCCCGGGTCTGGCACACCTGGCGACTGATACAATATCAAGCGTGGGAGACATGCTTGTATTTGTTTTCAATTTTGCTGCGGATCCACCCACATATTTGTGGCAAAATTGCCAAAACAAATGTACTCCTACCCTGCCCCCTTTTCTTTATTTCTAATGTTTTTGGTACGACTCGGCTGACGCTGAGTCCCAAGATGGCTGCCAACACTTCCTGGTTGAAGTGTTGGCAGCCAATCAGATTGCAGCACGGGGACTGTCATCTCCACAGAAGATCAGCACCCCTAGATATACAAATTTGGTTTTCGTTTAATATCTCTAAAACTGCTGAACTGATTTACACCAAATCATAAAATGCATGCTTTCTGGACCAAGAACCAGCTTTCTGCAAAATTTGGAGCAATTGCGTCCAGCAGTTCGGTCTGTAGCCATTTTCAAAATCACTATAGGAATTAACATGGGGAAAAAGCTTTTTGGGACTCCTTCTTTTCTCGACATCTGCTTGACGGATCACCCCAAAGCTTTCAAGACAACAGCTGAAGTGAGCATCATATTAATTTTGATAGTTTTGTGAAGATTAATCAAAAGGCATCAAAGATATTGGCAAAACAAAAAACGCTCTTCCTATGGAAACTAGGGGCCTGGTTTATATGTTGACGGAACCGCGATGGAGTGGGCTTTTTTGGCAATCTTCCTGCCTGCCTGCCTGGTGGTCCGCCCGCTCTATTACAATGCTGGCGGTTTGATGGACTAAAGACCGTCGCTCTCCCACTGACTGCCAGGGATGACAACGCAATAGGCCAAAGCGGCTGTCGGAGGGCAGACCGCCACATTCACTGCCCGGCCAATCACCTGAGTTGGCAGTTTTGGAGAGATATAAGGTACAAACTCACCTTTACTCACATTTACTCTCCTTCACAACCGTGAACCCGATCTACCAGTTGGTGCCCCTGATCCTGCTGATCAAGGACGAAGTAAATCTGCACTGTCGCAGACGGAATCGACGGAAACCTGTTAAATTATCTATTGCCACATAACTGATGTGCTGTAATCTTGTGTCAGAAAATCATACTTACAGGCAATAGCATACCAATGTGCAATGCATATGTCTGAAATGTCGATTTTAAGAAATATAAAGAAACACCTAAATCAGCACATTGGATATAAATATTTGGTGCTAGCTGCCATCAAACAAATTTACACTTGCACAAAAAAGGTTACCAAACCAACATATTAAAAAGATACATACAGGTGTGTTTTAAACAAGTAAGAAAACTGTAACATCAAAAATATATGCAACACACATAGGGAGAAGTGCAGTGTAACATGATGTACAAATTGTACTACACAAGCTGGAACTTTTACCTTATTTGTTAGCCCTAAAATTAATGTCAGTTCCAATTTGGAAGTATGCAACATATACATCCATGGAACTTTACCCTTTTTCTACTGCAAGTCCTGTACCATATCCCAATTCAATAGTCACAATACCTTGATAAGGTGTAATGCATAATTGCTCAGACTGAGCAGGAATAAAGGTCAAACAAACATACCTACAGTGACACATTTAGAAAAACACATGTTCAACATCAATTAGTTGGTGCAAGTAGTCCTTACTAGGATGAAAGCCTGCACCTACATCAAATGGCCATCACATACTATGTTAACCAGTATATGCAATTAACCAACTACACATTCACTAATCTAGCAAAAGTACATACCACGATGGTAAAGAAAAAGAATTGCTTCACATTTTAGTTAGAAACATTGTTAGGAATCAAACAATTGTGAATTAACATTATTGACATGACAAACTTGGTGGAAAAACCCCAATATATTTATTTTCCAAACTGACATGATTCTCTCAAATGATATGGCAAACTGCCAGTCCAAAAGGGTCAATTGTCTCTTGCACTCCTGTGCACTGGCACAACAACTTTCATCCTAGGGGACTGCCATGGGAACCTCCTCAGGAAGGGGCATCTATGTGGCAGAGCAGGCACCTTGAGATCTTACATGGGAAGAGCTTGTGTGGGTTCGGTAGGGGGGGTTGGGCTTGGGAGTGGAAGGGTTGTTGGGTTTTGGCTGGGGAGATTTTGACTTTTTTTGTCCAAATTCTTGGGCTTGGGAGGGGAAGGGGTTGTTGGATTTTGGCAGGGGAACTTTTGGCCTTTGTCTCTTCAGAACTTTTGAGCTCGGGAGGGGAAGGGGGATTGGGATTTGGCAGGGGAGCTTTTCTACTTTTAGTTAGGCCTGGCGTGGAGTTTGTGGAGTTTAACTCTGCGGAATTCTGCGGAGTTACTGAAAAATTCAACCAAATTCTGCGAAGTTCCGCAAGCAGGCGGAGTATTGGTCGGCCATTCCTAATTGATAGCCAAAAACACAGCATTCAATTACAGAAACGAACCTAACTGAACACAGCAACATTGCTCTTCATCCACTAGGTGGTGCAAAAGAACTGCAAACAGTTTAACGTCAGTGTTAAATCTCAACGTGTGTTTGCTTGTGTTGCTCACTTAAATGGTAAAATAATCCATAGGTTAGAACATTAAATGATTTCATAATGCAGGCACTCAATCTATTCAAATATTTATCTGCTTTGCGTACCCCTAATTGCTCGCTTTGGCACTGGTATCCTGTTCATACCTGTATATGTAGTCCTCGTATGCTATGAAAGAAAAATGCAGTCAAAGGAGAAACAACTTAATGAAGTTAAAATTATTGCTTCGTATCAGGTCCCTTGATTATTAAACCGAAGCAGTGTTTGAACACTAAAGATCACACATGCCCACTCTTACCAGCATAGAGGATTTGCTATTTGGGAGATCCTAGAGGTCACTTGCTTCGGTGAGCCTTTCCCGGCCATCACCCGGCTGTATCCTGACTCCATTACCATGAATCTCTTACTCACCATGCAGGAGCTTTATAAATACTGTTACCAATTATCAGCTCACTCACAAGTCCCAAATAGGACTGGACCTGTAATCGTACCCTCCACCTATTATTTTCACACCATCCAAAGATTGCCAGCTGTGAGGTGGTAGCAGGCAGGAAGAGGCAAATGGCCCAGGGCAGACAGGGGGAGGGTTGTTGGTTCTCCCCTCGGTGATGTGCAGACTGCAACAGCGCTCACTGATTTCAAAGTGCTGAAGCACAATGGCACGGCACAAATCGCACAAGGCAACCCCACACCAGTGTGATAAGAAAGAACCACAAGAGCTGCCAGGGGTCACTGAAAGGGCAATACTCAACTCTAAACAAGGCAAACTGGAAGATAGTTCTACCACTCCAAACTTAACTAACCCAACTCCATCACTGTGGCATCAAACGCTGCAATGCTCCGAACAATAAAACATGGAAATCAAGGTCCTGTACTACTGAGCCCACCGGTATTCTCCGCTCTGCCGTTGGCTAGCGGAGTTTGCTGAACTACGCTCTCCAAACGGAGTGCGTAGTGCCAAAAACTCAGTAAACTCCGCCGGCGGAGCGGAGTACACCGCCCACCCTTACTTTTTGTCTGAACTCTTGGGCTTGGCAAGGGAGGGGGGTTGGGTTTTGGCAGGGAAGCTTTTGGCCTTTTTCTCATCTGAACTTTTGGGCTTGGGAGGGGAAGGGGGTTCTGGGTTTTGGCATGGGAGCTTTTGGCCTTTTTTATCTGAACTTTTGGGTTTGTGAGGGGAAGGCGGGGGTTTGGTTTGCTGAAGGGAGAGTTTCTGTTTTTTAGGGGTGGCCTCAGAAGGGAGAGGAGTTCTTTTTGATTTGGGAGAGGGGGTTTGGGACGTGGAGGGCAGTAGGGCAAGGGTAAAGAAGACATCCTCTCGGGGAAAATGGGTGGGATGTTCAGAAGGGGTTGAGGTTTGGGAGGGAGAGGGAGTGGATATGTCTGCTGTGTGTGTTGAGGGTGCAGGTGCCTGTGGGTCTGGTGTGTGTGCTGGGTGTTTTGTGGTCTGTTATTTGCTAGGTCTATGTTGCGTGGGTGAGTGTTGGCGTTTGTGTCTGCATTCAAATGTTTCTGTGTGCTTTAGACAGGGCTTGGCATGAAGTCTGAGGATGGGGCAGGGATGGGAGATGGCCCAGGCGGTTGGGCAGGTGGGAAGGCTGTGGTCAAGAAGCAGGCCAGAGCCTGAAACTACTGATGTAGGGTAGACATACCACTGTGAATGCCTTCCAGGCAAGCTAAAGTACTGCATCTGGAAGCTAAGCCCCTGGATGGCATTCATTAGGGCAGTCTGCCCTACAGCGATCATGTGGAGGAGGCCAATAGCCTCCTCACTGAGCGCAACCAGGGCAACAGGGGCATGGGGGGTGTGGTACCTATGGCAAAGGAGACCGCACTCTTTTTAGGAGTGCGAGGTGGCCTGATGGGGGGAGCAACATGGAGGGTAGAGATTGGACTCGGGTGGTGGACAAGGATGCAGCTATAACACTTCCTGGCGGGTCCGCCACCACCAGGGAATGCTCAATGGTGTAGGCCTCCAAAGAAGACGTACTTGAGCTGTAGACCTCCATAGCACTCCCCTCACCCTCCACGAGACTAGGTCCCTTGCTGTCTCTGGTGTTGCCAACACCAAAACAGCAGTAGATAGCTGCTTCCCCACCTTGTTGGCCACGCTCGACTTCGCCTTCTGCCAAAGATGCTATGAAAACATATACAACAGATCAATTTATCTGTGTAATGGAACTGATCATGAACTTTCATAACAATACATTTAACAAGATTTCACAGTACACTTGCTTCAGGCTCTCCAACTTTGTTTAGACATTATCATAATCAAATGCATGTAGGCAACATTTTCTGAAACTATTTGGTCACAGGTTGGTCATTACACCTGATAGCTTCTATATCATGGATGATCTTTTCTCTTACCTAGCCATTACGTTTCTACCAGAAACATCAAACACCTTTGAATGTTTGGCCTTTGCTGCATAGAATACAGAATGTAGGGTCTGATTCAGATCTTGGCAGACGGGTTACTCTGTCACAACGGTGACAGATATCCCATCTGCTGAAATATCAACCCTATAGGATATAATGTGATTTATATTTCGGTTGACGGAACATCAGTCACCGTTGTGACGGAGTAAACTGCCCACCAAGATCTGAATCAGGCCCTTAGCTTTGGGACACAAGAACGGACAATGATCAATGGCTTTGATTATCTGTTACTGTGTCACCAATGTGTACACATTGCTGTCTGTGTTCTTGAATGTGTATGCCTCTCACAGATTTTTTTGAGAAACGAGACTGGCTTACGTCCACACTTTTGAAGGAGTAAGACGTCATGCAAAACAGTCACTTGTAATAGGAATTAACACTTCATTATGATTTTCAGCACATTTTGGATATGTATAGAACCTAAAATTAGCCATTCGATCTGATGACATTGGAAAAGCTGGCTCACTTGCTCACTTTTGTGTGGGCATGAAATCAACTTACCAAGATGACATCTGGAACATCCACTTTATCATGATTGCATTGTATGCTGTGCCACTGGATTCAAGCTAGCCTGGCTGATGAGGGGTGATACCCCGAAACTGGTCCCAGGTTGCTTGTTTCTGGTCCAGGGAGGACATGGCTTGGCAGTTCTTGCTGAACTGTTCCAATGAGGAGCAAGGTCAAAACTAATTTGCATATGGCTGGTTCTAAACTGGGGTGACATGGTGAGCAAAAGAACTATGGATTTAATCCAGGTCGCTTGACTGGGGGGGAATGTTTGATTTGTTCCATATTCTGTTCATCATTTGTGTGTCTTTCACTTTCTTGCCCTAAGTGCGCCAGGTATGCCCAGACGTGGGTCCCAGGCTCACTGTGCCACTGAATTCAAGCTAGCCTGGCTGATGAGGGGTGATTCCCCAAAACTGATCTCAGGATGTTTCTGGTTGAGGGAGGACCCGGCTTGGCAGTTCAGGCTGGACTGTTCCCATGAGGAGCAGGGTCAAGACTGATTTGCATATGGCTGGGTCTAAACTGGGGTGACATGGTGAGCAAAAGAACTATGGATTTAACCCAGATCTCTTGACTTGGGGTGAATGTTTGATTTGTGCCACATTCCGTCCATCATTTGTGTGTCTTTTGCTTTCTCACCCTAAGTACGCCAGGTATGCCCAGACGTGGGTCCCAGGCTCACTGTGCCACTGAATTCAAGCTAGCCTGGCTGATGAACAGTGATACCCCGAAACTGGCACCAGGATGCTTGTTTCTGGTCCAGGAAGGACCTGGCTTGGTAGTTTGGGCTGGACTATTCCCACGAGGAGCAGGGTCAAGACTGATTTGTATATAGCGGCGTCTAAACTGGGGTGGCATGGTGAGCAAAAGAACAATGGATTTAACCCAGATCTCTTGACTGGGGGTGAATGTTTGATTTGTTCCACATTTCATCCCTCATTTGTGTGTCTTTTGCTTTCTCGCCCTAAGTGCGTCGGGTATGCCCAGACATGTGTCCCGGGCTCACTGTGCCACTCGATTCAAGCTGGCCTCGCTGATGAGGGGTGATACCCCGAAACTGATCCTAGGATGCTTGTTTCTGTTCTAGGGGGGACAGGGCTAGGCCTGGGCTAGTTCGCAGAGTTTTGCTATGCGGAACTCCGCGAAGTTACAAAAAAACTCTGCGAAGTTCCGCGAGTGGCGGAGTGCAGTGCAAACTGCAGTTTGTGCTGGTATTCCTGCCGTTCGGGTAGAAATTCTACCCGAGCGGCAGCTCGCGCTCGCGAACATACCATTCGCGATCGCGAGCGGGGAAAAAACTCTGCTGCACATCGCGAAGCGGAGATTTCTGCACTCCGCGAGCTCCGCGGAGTGCAGAAAACTCCGCAAACTCCGCGAACGGAGCGAAGTTCACCGCCCAGGCCTAGACAGGGCTTGGCAGTTCGGGCTGGACTGTTTCCATGATGATGAGGGCCAAGACTGATTTGCATATGGCTGGGTCTAAACTGGGGTGGCACAGTGAGCAAAAGAAAAATAGATTTAACCCAGATTTCTTGACCGGGGGTGAATGTTTGATTTGTTCTGCATTCCGTCTATCATTTGTGTGTCTTTTGCATTGTATGCTATGTCGCCTGTATTAGGGTGAAGCCTAGAACATTCACAATAGGAAAGGATCATCACTCCTGAAACATGAAGAACTGAATGAACAAATGAATGAATATTAATCTTATAAAGCGCAAACTTTGCCCAAAGGCATCAAGGCGCTGTGGAAGGGCCAGCAGTCGAGGTATGTGGAAGGCTCACAATGGTTAGATGGTAAAGAGCCAAGTCTTCAAGGCCTTGCGGAAGAGAGAGTGAGACTCTTGTCCAGAGATTGAGAGAGGGAGAGAATTGCAGAGTTTAGCAGCAGCAACGGAGAAGGCTCTTCCCCCCCATCTGGCTCTCCTAAACCTAGGAACTACCAACCAATTTTTACAGGCAGATCTTAACTGCCTGGTGGGAAGATATTGTTAAAAGAGCCTTTTAATACCTTCCAAGCCTAGATTATAAAATGCCTTGTGGGTGAGGCAGAGGGCTTTAAATAGAATTCTCCGGCCTAGAGGAAGCCAATGCAGCTTACTGATAGACACTGAGACTGAGTGGAATTTGGGAAGGCCCATCACAAGCCTGGCCGCTGCGTTCTACACCAGCTGTAACCGGTGGGTGAGTCCCTTATTGATGTCCAGATAAAGGGCATTGCAATAATCCAATCTGGACAGCACTAGGGCAACAACTGACTGCTTTCGGGAGGAAAAGGAAAGAAATTGAGAAATCTTCCTAAGGACCCTGATGATTCGAAAACAGGTGGACACCGTTCTGTTAATCTGAGGGCCCAGGGAGAGGGAGTTGTCAACTATGACACCAAGATTTTTTGCTATGGGACCTGGGCAGGGGCATGAACCGAGCATATCAGGCCACCAGGCATGGGACCATATAGACTGTTGGTTTCCAAAGACCAGGATCTCCGTTTTATCACCGTAAGTCTAAGGTAGTTCTCTACCATCCAGGAGGCCACTGCCTGCATGAAATTTTTAAAATTGGTTTTGGATGCTTCTATGCTGTTAGTAATAGACACCATAGTTTGGGTGTCATCAGCATAGGACAGCACCTCCAGCCCAAAGGATCTAGCGGCCTTGGCTAGGGGGCAACATAAATGTTAAAAAGAGTCAGACTCAATGAGGAGCCCTGAGGGACTCCACAAAACATATGTTTAGCGTCCAAGTAAAATTGATCCATTTTTACTATTTTTGACCGGTCAGTAAGAAATGAGGTAAGCAACTTCAGGGCCTATTTTGGATACCTCAGAGTTGAGGATTTCCAAAGAGGAATATATTTCCGAAATCTTAGAACTAGTGGCCTATTAAGCACAACTGCCCCTCTTACATCCAAATACTTATGAGTAACTGTTGTTTAGGCAGGCATGTGTCTGCTGAAACCAGTCCATTGGTAGTGAACACAAAGCAGGTAGTATCTTTTTCCATATATTAATGTACTAAACACTTCATCATACACCTTGTGCCAAACTTCAAAAACTCTTCTGCGTTGGACATGTGTCAACCTTCATGTAGATGTCAAAAATAGTTGCTGTAAAAAAAATGAGTTAGTTAACATGTTCAACTCACACTACAACTTACCCCCTTGCAGTTGTTATTGAGCATTCAACTGCCCATCAAGCTCTGGATAGGCCACCACAAGAATGCGGGCTAAGGGGGGGGTCAGTGTGCGGCGCACGCGCATCCCAAGTTGGGAGGACCGGCCGAGCTGGACTTCAGCTGCCTTTTGGGTCTAGTGACATAGGTCCTCCCACCTCTTCCTGCAGTGAGTGCTGTGCCGCTTGTAGACCGCCAGTGTCCACACCTTCCCGGGACCACTACCTTGCCTGGGCTTTTAAATTTTAAATAGGGGGTTCATGGACCCGCCCTGGGGACCACCACCTCCCAGGGGCCATATCCATTTTATGATGGGGGCCTCAGGGACCAGCCTGTGCCCCAGGGACCACCCCCTTCCCGGGGCCAACTTCTTTTTGTAAAAATAGGAGGGGGCTGCGTTCCTCCACTCCCGGGACCTGCTCGGCCCTGGGGACCGCCTCCACCACAGGGCAGGCCCTACAAACAAGAAAGGAGGGGGGCCATGTGCCCCCCTCCTGGAGCCATAGATGGCTCGGGGGACCGCCACCCCCCAGGGCCGACTCCTGCTCCGTCCCAGGGTGCCCATCCCGGGACATAGCTGTTTGCTGTGGCTTGGCAGGAGCGATGTCTGTTATGTCATCAGTGATGTCACTGACCATATCATGAGTGATGTAATAATTGAGGTCATAAGCAGTGCATTGTGGGAGTATAAGTTATAGTTAGCTCAGGAAACTATAACTGCTGAGTTTCAATGGTTTTGTACGAGTGAAATCTGAGCCTAACTATTACGTCCCTGTAACCTTTGCTTTTCAGTGAAAATTTGGCACCATTTGACGAATCTTCACAAAAGCTTTGTAAAACAAAGTGTCAAGTTGCATTTTGTTGCGCATTTAAAGTTTCGGGATGAGCCATCAATCGGGAGCAGAGTAAAAGGGGGGGGGTCAAAAAAAGTGTGTTTCCCATGTTAATTTTCATAGAATATTTAGACATGCCTGCAGCCCGAACCCCTGGATGGAATTACACCGAATTTAGCAGAAAGGTAGCTTTTGGTTTGCAGATCACACGAGTAATGATGAATAATGACGAGCTTATGCAGAGATCTTCAGAGCTGTGATTGGCTGACAGCACTTCAACCAGGAAATGTTCGTAGCCATCTTGGGACTCGGCTTCAGCTGAGTCCCAAAAAAAATGCAAACAAAAAGATAAGGGGGCATGATAGGAATACGCTAACCCCCTAGCCTTGGCCCTGGGTCCCCAGGGGGACTTCGCCAGGTTAGAAAAGCATTTTTGATAAATGAACAGCAAAATTTGCGAATATCGCTGTGAATTAAAAACAAAAAACAAGTGCGGTCTCCCGTGCTTGTTTTTAATGTAGCTCCTGGCTGGGCCAGGTCCTGGGGCCATCCCGATATTTATGAAAAATGAATGGGGGTGCATGGTGCCCCCCTCCATGTGCTTATTTATGTCCCAGGGACACCACCTCCCTGGGGCTTATGATATCATTAATTGTGTGGCCTCGTGGACCTGTCCAGGTCCTGGGGACCCCAACCTCCCTGGGGCTCTACATAAAAAAATAGATGGGGGCTGCGTGGAACCCCCAGGCCCCTTGGACCAACACCTCTCAGGGGCTACAATAAACATTTAAGAGGGGGCCCGCATGGGCCTCGAGAACCACCACCTTCCAGGTTCAAATATTTTTTTAAATGAAGGAAGGGGCCCGCAGCTTCCCTCCTGGGGTCGGCCCGTGCACAAGACAGGAAGGGGGCTGTGCAGCCCCCCTCCTGGAGCCATATATGGCCCGGGAGACCACCATCTCCTAAGATAACCAGCCTCTGGAGATAGCTGTTTGCTTTTGCTTGGTAGGAGCAGTGACTGCTCCCACCAAGCAAAAGTAAACACTCTGCTTCCAGCAAGCGGGGACTATCAAAGTGCTCCTGCTTGCTCGGAGCGGAGTTTTCATCTCTTTCCCTGCCAGCAGACATGTAGAAAAGGAAAGAGAAAACACTATTGCTCTATCACGTAGGGAACTGCATTTCCAGAAGCTCCCTGTATGCAAGTGTAATGCCAGCTCCCGCAGGAGTCGGGGGGTCGGCTGGAACCGCCTGGGCCTTGAGGCTTCCCCCAAGGTCCCATAGCACACTGGGTGCACTGGATGGGCTCCAGGGCACTCAGAGAGTTGTGACTGGGCCCTGGGGGATGGGGTCCCTGGGGCTGAAATCAGCCTGGGAAAGGGGGCCGTGTGGCCCCCCCATTAAATTTGTGGATGAAAACACTCAAGGAACAATCACATTGACAAAACTACATGCACACAAGTTCACTGGAAACATTGCCCCGTGGTCCTTTACGCAGCTGTAGTGCAGAATGTGCACAAGACATTTACCCAACGAGGTAGCACTTACTAATTAACCAGATGAAACTACACCAGTTTCTGAGACGTTTTCGACAAAACTGGGGACTCTTCTTGAAAGAAATGAGGTTCCATTCAGGACCTGGTGCTCTTTTCACAGAAATTAACCCACAACGGAAAGCACTTACAAATATAAACATAGCAGGTGCCCCAGTGGAAGCTCCTCTCAAGTAAAGCACAAACAATCCTAACTTCTTGAGCTTGTCAAAAGCAAAGCACATGTGTTTCCTCTCGTATTCCACGTTGAAAAATGATCTGAAATCCTTAATGGAGGTGACTTCATCATTGATCTATTGGAGCGCAATCTGATCTGTGCTGACTGTGATGAGTGGTTTCTCTTTCATCGTCCCCTGGTGAAAGCAGACTCCATGATTCTCCCTTTCAAACACCCTATGTATGCAAATGCCCAAAATACAGATCACCACTCACGCACCTACTCACAGACATACACAGGTACTCACACACACCCACTCACAGACTCACAGACCCACTCACACACACATGCACTCACAGACCCACTCACAGACCCACACAGTTACTCACTCACCCAATCTCAAAGGTGACAGGTTACAGTTAAGATATAAAATGTTTTTTTAAACTTAGGAATGCACTGGTTAAAAGGACGTCATAGTTCGGAAACAGAATTTAAAGAACAGAAATTCACTGAAAAAACAAAGGTTACAGGGACGTTATAGTTAGGAAATTGAATTTTTAAAACCGTAGAAATTCACTGGAAAAAAAAGGTTACAGGGACGTTATAGTTAGGTTCACATTTCACTAGTACAAAACCATAGAAATTCAGGAGTTATAGTTACCTCAGGTAACTATAACGTATGCCCCTACAATGCACTGCTTAAGACCTCACATATTAAATCACTCATGACATGGTCAGTGACATCACTGATGACATCTCAAATGACATCACTCATGACATCATCAACAGAACAACTCACACACCCACTCAACCCCTATAAACCCCTCATATACCCACTCACACATCCATACAACCACTCACATACCAGTTCACAGACCCATAAAAGTATGCACACATCCAATCACTCATGCATAGAGCCACTCACTTACTCATATAGATACTAACACATGTACTTGGTCACCTAAACAGTGACTGAGACAACCACATACCCTCCGATAGAGCCTCCCACCCATATAGACACTCATGAACCTGCTCACTCACCCATAGAGCCACTCATATACCCTCTCATTCACCATTTACAGCCACTTACACACCCACTCACTGACCCATACAGCCACTCACATAGCCACTCTCTCACTCATATAGCCACTGACACACCCACTCACTCACCTATACAAAAACTCACCCACCCACACACTTATCTATACACTACTTACACACTCACTCACTCACCCATACAGGCACTCATACAGCCACTTACACACCCATACAGCTACTCACACCCACTTATTCACCCATTCAGCCACACAAACACACCCTTACACATGGATATGCAGTTACACAGACACTCATATAATCTATGTTTTAAAATAGAATCACTCATTAGTAGCACCCAAACTAAAATTATTTAACTTTTGTGGTACCTTAGTATATGTGTTTAACACTCTGAAATTTTTATGAAACACTCACAATCACTGGATGATGTCATAGGTGATGTCATTTGGGATGTCATAAGCGATGTCATCAGTGATATCCCTTACCATGAGTGTTGTAATGTTTTTTCCAGTGAATTTATAAGGTTTTTAAAATTCTATTTCTCAGCTATAATGTCCCTCTAACCTTTAGTTTTTTTCAGCGAAGAAAATTATAGGGGTGTTATATTTAGGGTCAGATTTCACACACACAAAACCATAGAAATTCAGCAGTTATAGTTACCTAAGCTAAATATAACTTACCCCTCCACAATGAACTGCTTTTGACCTCACATATTACATCATTCATGTAACCCTTGGCTTTTTTAGTGAATTTCTCATTTTTTTTTTAAATTTTGTTTCCTAACTGTAGCCTGTAACCTTTGAGAGTGGATATGTGAGTGGCTGTATGGTTTGGTGAGTGAGTGTGTGAGTGGCTGTATGGGTCTCTGAGTGGATGTGTGAGTAGCTATATGGATATGTGAGTAGCTGCATGTGTGTGCATGAGTGTGTAAGTGGATTTGTGGGTGTGTGAGTGGCTGTATGGGTTGGTGACTGGGTGTGTGGATATGTGAGTTGGTCTGTCAGTACCTGTATGAATTTATGAGTGGGTATGTGAGTGCTTGTACAGCTCTGTCAGTGGGTTTGTCAGTACCTCTGTGGTTCTATCAGTGGGTGTAAGAGTGCATGTGTGGGTCTGTGAGTTAGTGTGTGAGTGGTTGTGTGGGTCTGTAAGTGGGTATGTGAGTGCCTAGGTGGATGTGTGAGTGGGTCTCTGAATGCATTTATGGGTCTGTGAATAGGTTTGTGAGTACCTGCATGGGGCTGTGACTGGGTCTGTGAGTACCTGTATAGGTCTGTGAATGGGCCTATCAGTGCCTGCATGGGTATGTGAGTGGGTGTGAGAGTATCTGTGTAGGTCTATGAGTGGGTGTGAGAGTGTCTGTGTGGGTGTGTTATTGGGTGTATGAGTGGCTGTTTGGGTCTGTGAGTAGGTGTAAAACTGCCTGTGTGGGTCTGTGAATGGGTGTGTGAGTGGCTGTGTGGGTCTGTGGATAGGTGTAAGAGTGCCTGTGTGGATCTGTGAGTAGGTGTGTGAGTGGCTGTGTGGGTCTGTCCGTAGGTGCATGAGTGCCTGAGTGGGTATGTTAATGGGTGTTTGAGTGCCTCCATGAGTCTGTGAGTGGGTCTATGAGCGGCTGCATTGGTCTGTGAGTAGATGTGTGAGTGTCTGCATGGGTATGTGAGTTGGTGTGTAAGTGCCTGCATGGGTATGTCAGTGGGTGTATGTGTTCCTATGTGGGATTGTGAGTGCCTGAATGCGTATATAAGTGGGTGTGTCAATGTCTGGATAGGTCTGTGAGTAGGTATGTGAGTGCCTTTTTGGGTCTGTGAGTGCTTGCATGGCTCTTTGAGTGGGTGTGTGAATGCCTGTGTAGGTCTGTGAGTAGGTGTGACTTCCTGTGTGGGTCTGTAAAGTGTGAGAGTGCCTTTATGGGTGTCTGAGTGGGTCTGAAAGTGTTTTTTCTCTTCAAAGTGCACTAAGATTTTTAAATCCTGTGTGTGTTTACTTGGGGTGCCCCACTGAGCTTCACGGTAGATCCGGGATTCCTGAAGTGGAAAACCCCCAATTTTTACTCAATTTCATCCCCAGCATAGGTCCTTCTGACACTCCTCTAACACACCCATGAGGGTCAGAGTACCTCTAGCCTGACCCCTTAAATTAATTTTTATGAAAATATTGGCTTTCAGACTGTTTCCCGATAGTTAAAATGCCAGCCGCAACCTCCCGGTCACGTTGCGGCCAGCCAATCACGGCATTGCTGGTGGCACGAGGATTTGCGGATCCACCTAGGGGGATCCGAGTTGGGTCCATGGCCCTAGCTATACAAATTTCTTTTTTCTTTAAAAACTCTGCAACTACTGAATGGATTTACACCAAATCGCAAAAAGAACTTTTTCTGGACCAAGAGCTACTTCTCTGCCAAATTTGGTGTAATTCCATCACAGTTTTGGTCCCCCTTTTTTCTTGGCCCTCATTTGACAGATCACCCCAAAAGATGCCATACAGAACTAGACAAAGTGGGCCACTTTGTTTGGAAAAGTTCGTGAAGATTCATCAAACAGCACCAAAGTTATAAGCAAACCCCAAAAAGCTTTTCCTATGGAAACTAGGTCCTAACTGTAACTACCTACTGGCGACCGCCAGTAGGTAATATATATATACACATACATACATAAAAAATGAGCAAGGGCAGGAAGCATGAGAACAAGTTAGTGGGTAGTGTGAAGTTGTGTGAACTGTCAGACACTATACATGACATTTTACACTCTTGTGTTCCCTTTGAATTAGGTGCCTACAACAGAAAAGCAAGTGGCTAACTTCATTGATCAGAAGCATACATTTTTAGAAGACTTGTATGTCAGTGTACAGTTTCAAGTGTGCACAAATGCCTAGCATCTCTAACAGTTAGTACAAACAATGATTATTTTTTGGTTTGTTGCAGGATCATCAAAAGTCAAAATAAATTCAGGAATGGCCTCCAACGTTTTTTATAACAGCGACGAAGATGATGATATCTACGTAAGTTTGTTAATATCCACGCACTCCATATGAACGGATCAAAAACACCTTTAAATATTACAATACAGTTTAGTGGATGTTACAATGAATGTTTTCTGAACTAAATACTGCCAGATTTGTCCAGTGACATTGTCCTTTCACTAAGACCCTGATAAATTGATTCATAAGAATTTTTAAGGTCTGCTTGACAGAGTTAGTACTGTAGGTCTTTATTAATCTGTGCTATCTTTCTCTGTCGTATTTGTGTACAACATCTATTAAGGAGAAACAATTAAATTACCAGAGACTAAGCTAGAATCTTCGAATCAAACAGGACGTCAGAGAAGAGTGCTCAGTTTGCAATATCTATTGTTGAGATTTTGCATAGGGAGGCCTAATCACTCCAATCTAGCCACATGCTGGAGTACTGTGGGGAATTGGGTTGTTGGTTGAGGAGGTGTGTGATCCCTTATCAAGCAACATCCACAATCCTTGTCAGGGTGAATCATAGAAGTCACTAAATCAACATGTGCTTAAGCATCTGGTATCTTGAAACGAAATCAGTCAAGCTTAACTTGGAGGCAATGTGTAAAGTATTTATGTTTTATTCAAACAGGAATAAACTGAATGCACTGCACTAGAAAACCCCCACACCAATTTAGAAAAATAGAATACAATTAAAAAAATTATTTGACACTCAAATGACAAAACTCCAATCAGTAGAACCTGAGATATGCAATTTCAAAGATTTAAGCAGTTAAAGTGCCAATAAGCACAAAGCGCCATTCACGTTCATCTGGTCATGCTAGACCGATGGAAAGTCACAAGTTCAGGCCGCCCGCGATGGGGCACGGGTTGGATACAAGGACCAGGTTTTGTCCCTCTGAATAGTTACCTTCTCAAAGTCCAGTGTGTAGAGTTCAGTTCACGGTGTAAGAGGCTGAGGGGAGCAGTGAGAGAGTCGCGGATAGTTGTCGCTGTAGTGCAAAGAGCAGACTAGGTGTTGCACACGGTTACCAATACTGAAGTGTCATCTGTTGGATTATGTGAATTGCTAATGTCTCATTATCATGTTTTAATGTAATGTGGTAATGCAATGTCATATTGTTTGATATGTGGGCTATAATCATTCAAACAATGTTCTGATGTAATGTTAGCTCAGTTTGGTCTGTGTTCCACTGTTTATGATTGTTTTTCAAAAAATCACATGAAAGGTTCATGTACAAATAATGCTGAAAACTAAATGGTGATCACAATATTTCAGTTGTGTGATCACAAATTGTAAAGTATGTTGATATTCTAATAAGGTCAGTATTGGCATCTGTATTTTTGAGAACTTTCTTAAACTAAAATTTTCAAAATTGTGACTTACAATCAGACTTTACCAATAAAGACTGTTCTAAATTAAAATTCACTAGAGATCAAACATGATATTTGCACCTGTTCCCTAACAAAACATATCACTTTTGTAATAAGGTAACCCAATGATATCCTAAAAGAGAGGTAGACCTTACAGTAGTGAAAAACACATTTAAGAGTTTTTCACTACTAGGACATATAAAACTTAAAAGTACATGCCCAACGTTTTACATACACTGACCCCTGCCCTATGGGGTGTTAAGGCCCTACCCTAGGGGTGACTTATATGTATTTTTAAAAAAAAGGTTTAGGCCTAGCAAGAAGTTTATTTTGTCAGGTCGAAATGGCATTTCAAAATTGTCAGGAGGTTTGAAGTGGGTTAGTAGTTGTATTAGACTTAAGCTGTTGAGAGTTAGGGGCTTGAACAAATAAGGCTGCTAAAGAGACCGACATGATTAGCACTGCAGTCTCTTCCTTTTATGCTGAATGTCATTTTGTGTGTGTTTGGGATGAGGGGATAAAAGAACTTGATGGGGAGAGAGGAAGTGGCAGTCCACAAGGCCTACTCTGGGGGTCTGCGTCTGCTTTGCAAAATTAAATATTATAAAAATTAATACATTAAAATTATTAAAAATATATACAATTATGAGGCAAAATTGAATTTTTTTAAAATTTCTTTATAATAATTGAGATATTTGAGCATTTGTTTAGTGCATACTTGTTTTGCATTTTTATTAATTGTTTTGATGTTGGAATCATAGAATTTGCTTAGGCCAGGGGTCCCTGACTTCCAATAATGTCTCAAGGAGGTCCCTGTATTCCAGTAATGATACAATGAGTGTCCACATAAGTCATAAGGTTAAGAATTGCTGCATTAGATGATCTAAGGTTAGAAAAGTAAAAATGATTAGTAGAGAGTAGGATAGGAAAAGAGGAAGGGTTTTGAGGGTGAGATGAAGGGGTGAAACAAGCAGTGGCGGCTCCTTCATAGGGGCGTGGGGGCATCGGCCCACTGCTTTCTCACAGTGCGAGAAGCAGAAACATAAAATGGTAAAACTAACATTTTATGTTTCTGCTTCTCGCATTGCGAGAAAGCAGAAGTGCCTGGAGTGCCTGGTTGTGGGAGGGCGGGTGGGCGGTCCTGCTCGATGGCAGGGGGGAAGTGGCTTACCCACTGTTGTGGGTACTGACTGTTTGGTCGGCCCCAGGGCCGAACAAAGCAGTCATGCGCACTCCCCCTTTTTCTGTATGTAGGCTGCTGCATGCAGCCTACATAGAGAAAATGTCCCGGCTGGGGCGCTCTCCGCTGTGCCTCACCAATCACAACGCTGCCATTGCAGCATTGTGATTGGCGGAGGGGAGGGAGGGAGGCTGCCTGTGGGTGGCAGGCAGCTTCCTGAAGAGTCGAAGAGCTGCGGCAGCAGGAAAATGCGGGAAGGTAAGTTTTATTTTATTTTTTAAACCCCTCGCGATCCCCCCCACCCGTCATGCCGCCCGCGACTGGTTGGATTACAGAACACATCACCAGCTGGTTGAGCTATAATACTGGTTTATGATGTTGAAATATGATTTGCGACCACTCAGTATTTTGTGGTGGGAGTTATAATTTAATATTTTTTGATCACTGGCACAGCACACGCTGCGGGAGAAAAATGCTGTGAGTTCAGATCTCTGTTGCTGCTGCTGCCAGACACAGCGTGAGATCTGAAACCTTCATTCCTCAAACCCAGAGCAGGAACAACGCTCTGCACATTCTGTCAGAAGCAGAATGGGAAACGTAGCAGCAGAAATATTCGTGCTTCTTCTGGGAGGGATAGCTGTGCTATCTCTCGTTGTCTCTAGTGTGACAGACTGTTGGAGAGTAAGACCTATTTTCATTTTTTGTGTGTAGTTTTATTGCGCGATTGTGAGGATTCCTACAGCGTTATTTTTGTGCGTGGTTCAGTGGTTGTCATAGTTCGTCGTCTTTTTTGTGCAAGTGAAACAGCTTTAATGATCTGTAAATAATTCTAGCTTTCTGGGATTAGCTGTTCGTTTATACGCCCCAAGTGCCCTTGTTTAATGTATTGTTGTCAAAAGATGAAGTTGCCTGAAATGTAACTGCTGAAGGCCCAATTCATAAGGAAATTTACAAACCGGACCCACCAGTCCACAGTCATATATAGGCTCACATTTACAACTTTCTGGAATTTACAAAGCTTTATGCAAGTATGTCTAGTGCTTTCCCGGTGTGATCCTGGAAATCCTTTGTGTATTCCTGTTTTCGTCTCTGCGCATGTGTAATGTACGTGATTTTCCTCCGTAGAAAAATGATTCTTCCGGTTTTGTAGAAAAGCCCGCCCCTTACCTGTGCTTTAAATGGGCCGGTACTGAGTACCGGCACTTTTCTATTTTGAGCAGGAGAGCACTGCCCTTACCGTCTAACTAGACGAATTTTGGGGTCGTTCCCTTCCCGTCCCTGGAAAGAGCCCAATTCTCTGACAAGTTCTCTGATGGGAAGGGCTTACAGAGGGGTCAGAGAATAGCCAAACATTCTTCAGTTTGTGGGTGTTCCCCAACATGACAAGAAAATCTGGCAATAGAACTCCCACTCTCACGCCCTTAAGTGGGGTTTACTCATATGCAAAATTACACCATCGTGGGTTAAGACTGCGTCAATAAAAGGATTTTGAGTTCAAATTCCATTTTTTTAACATTATTTACTGTAAATTGAGGCATCTGTGTATATAAGCCAGAGAGAGGTAAGACAAATGGCTCTGTTAATTGGGCGAGTTGCTCTAAAACTATATTGGTCTACACGAGTAGGTAAAAACTTTATTCGTGCAAATGATCCATATTACTAGAATATAGCACACTCCGCCAGAGTGGTTATCGTGGCTGGGGGTGTTATTTCAGTTCCGAGAGACTTGAATCCCCATGTAGGAAGGGATATCCTAGGACAGTGGCATTGTGAACTCCCTACTTCAGCAGCTTAAGAAGGGGCTGCCACTGGGTCTCATGGGCTGCTGAACTGGGCCCCAATAAAATGTAGTTTTCTATGGGACTTTTCTGTCTGCAGATAAAATGCTCGTAAATAACACTAGTAGGAAGTTTCATGACAGTCTAACAGGGCCGGACTGGCTACCGGGCGTTTTGGCATGCTGCCGAGCTTGGGGCTGATTTCGTTGATGGGGACCTGCGTGTGCTGAACGAAATTCGTTTTGCTTTGTTTATTTCGAAGCACACGCAGGTCTCCATCAACGAAATTAGCCCCCACCGCAGTGACATCAGCCCCCAGCTCGGCAGCATTCCAAAACGCCCGGTAGCCAGTCCGGCCTGATGACAGAGGGGTGTGGGAGGTGGGCTGACATGCACAGCAAAGGAAACATAGAAAGAGAAAAGATGGGAATAGGGGAAAACACAGGAAGGATCAAACTGAAAATATGCTGATGAGAAACAATGTTAGAAAGAAAAAGTAAGATGAGAGACAAATGATGGGTAGGTAGAAGGAGGAAAGAAAGAACGAGAGTAGAAAGGAAGGGTTAAAGAAAGGAAGGAAATAAGCAAGAAAGGGTGAAATGTAGGACAGAAGAGTGAAAGGAAGGATAGTTGAAAGACGAATGAGAGCTGAAGAATGGACAGATTGGGAAGACTGAAAGGGTAGAAGGAAGGATGAAAGGATAGCTAGATGCATACGTGGATATAGTGATGGGTGGATGTGTGAAAGGATGTATGTATGAAAGGGTGAAAGGGTGGATGAAGGGATGGTGGCTGGATGGATATGTGGATAGAAAGATGAAGAGATTGTCAGATGAATAGACAGAAGGGTGAAAGGATGGATGGAAGGAGTATGAAGGGGTGAAGGGAACTCTTATAAAGGGGTTCCTGCTTATTCACCTTTCCTGCTCATTGCGATTAAAGATTTGGTTCAAGAGGGGATATTTTAATTTTCTAGCTATTTCCTTGTACTAAGAGTTATGACACTGTATTCAAATTCAAATCCTAGTGTTTGTAAACCCCAAACACAAAAGTGCAAGAACCTGTCAACAACCATTTGCACTACATTTTTAGACTTTGCACCGTAATCTGAAGGAGGCTCACAATGGCATATGTAGGTGGAGATTGGTGTGCAGGCCTATGCACTGTTAATTATTGAAAAGTATACTTCCCACATCCAGTGTTATTTGAAAATAAGGTGCACGTTGCTTTTTGCATAGTTCAGGATTTTTTTATTGACAGGGATGCATAGATTGCATGGTCCAATTTTTCCTCAAAATGTCTAGATTAAACAGTTCACATCGGTGATGGTGCCAATTATGCAACTTTTTATCTGCTTAGTTCAAGTCATGGAGGGCGTATGGTAGCCTGGTTAAATTTGTCTCACTTTCCTGAGGTAATTGGACTAATTGTGAACTAACATTTCCACTAACAGTTGTAGAAATAACATTTACACCAAAAGACCGAGGAAAAAAACAACTTTTTACTTCAGTTTATTGAAATATTGATGCAACATAGAACTAGTGTAATCCATGTAAACTGGACATTTTGGTTTTAAATTGCTCCAGTGCAGTCTGTGAAATACAGCTGGATACCGTGCGTTTTCATCCAGGAATAAAGGGCCATGAACATTTTAAAAAGATTTGGTTGGTAGAACTTGTGCGTTACTGAAATGTCTTACGAAATGAGATAACAATTATTTTATATTCGAGAATATATAAGGTTGAAAGCTCTTTTGGTGCTCTATAAATGCATTTCTATCTCGCACACAGCAATTATGCTTTGTTCGACCACCAACTAGATACAGAAGTCATTTAGCTACAGAACAAATCACCAAAATAAGAGTTATGGCGTTAAGCGAATAGTCAGGATGGATTAAATCTCCAAGCACAGGGAATCGCTTGCCACGTTCTGCTTGTTAACGTTCAGAGCTAATCCAGGTTAGAAATGCCACCGACTTTCAGCTGAGACCTGCATCTGTGAATATAAGGTACAGGGCAGATGTGCCCTTGCTTTCTTCCATTTAACGACTGCCGAGAGAAAGTTGAATGTCAAAAACTTAATTTCAAGAATTTAGAATATCGTGTAGTGCACAACAGAGTTTCCAACTAATCTGGTGTAGGCAACTGTATATTATTGGAAAATGCAAACTATAAGGTAGAATATAGCTTCTTTTTTTGCAGTTTTGTATAGCGCGACCTTGGCCCAAAGGTATTAGAGGCATTACGGATTTTTTTAAAAGCACAGTTAATATGTGGTGTAAAAGCCACCATTTGAATCCATGTTTTGCAAAATTTTCTTGCGGGGCAAAAACCAGCCGCACCCTCCTTTTTCAGTTCAGACTCGCTCGCTTCGCTCACTGTACTAGGATATCATTTTTTTGCCCCACCACTTTCAAAATCCACCAGCCGCCACTGAAAACAAGAGGAGAGATAGATCTCAGGAAGAGTGAAAAGAAGTGGAAGGTTGAGATATGGGGAAGATGCAGGATAGTCGGTATAAAGAGGAGAACACTAGTGTTAGAGACAGAAACGTGGGGAGGATGTAGGGGAGATATATGAGTGCAATAATGGAAGGGTGAGAGAAGATAGTGAGAGGGTATTAGAGTCTGAGAGATGGAAAAAAGAAGAAGACACACAGTAGAGGGAGGACGGGACAGGTTTTAGTGGGTGACAGGTAGGAAGAAGAAACGAGTGTTGGAAAGGGAAAAGAGAAAGGGTGTCAGATGTTGAGAAGTAGAGACAAGACAGGACAAGAAAGGTAGGGCTAAGGAGAAGCAGAAGCAGAGTGATCAAGAGGGTTGCACAGCTGTTGAGGAGTAGAAGAGAGGTAAGAGAGAAGAGAGGAAAGATGTTAGAGCTGAGAGGCAGGTAGAGGTAACAAAGTAGAGATAGGGGCACAGAGGAAAAGTAGATGTGGAAAAGGAAAGTGTTGTGTATATCAGTTGGGGAAAGGCATTCAGGCTTGTGAGAAGGGTGGAAAAACCCAGCAGGGGGTTGAGATAGGGCATGCAATTAGAAGAAGAGGAGGATGGGAAATAAACAAGGGTTTCCTTCCAAAAGGAACTAGGCAAGATCTGAGAATAAAGGGACAATTTTTAAGGGGTGGACATTTTAGCTTGAAGGCAAGAATAGGAAATGTTTATATGAGAGGGGTTACAGAACAAATGAGTAGAAGTAATCAGAGCTGTGGTTTCTTCTTGAAGCAGAGAATGCCAATACTGCTAAGAAGGAATAGGGTGGTAGTGTAAGTGCTAGTATGAGGAGGGGAAGTAAAAGATCTGTCAGGGAAGAGTCTGTAGAAACAGGAGTACTGAGATGAGATGTATAACTTTCATCTGGTGAGGTACATTTTAAAGGAAGGCAGAGATTTATTTGAGACCAGAAACAGAAGTCTAGGAGTCCATGGAGCTACCAGGTTAGTGAGTGAGGCCCTCAGTCTCACCTCAAATTATTGCATAGTCATCATGAACACATGTGAATGGTGAGAATGAGAGAGGGACAATCAATGGTATTTCAATGTGTTGCCATCAACTAAGGATTGTGCACACTGAGCACATTTCAAAACTGACAATCTGTGTTCTTGTTGAAAGTAACAGAAAAGAGTGAAGCTGAAAAGAGATAGTAAGAGGAGGGTTGTTTGAAGAAGTCACCATGAAGAATCAGAAGGCCATCCAGTGTGGGTGAATATGAGACAGTCCATCATTTAGGCTGGAGGTGAGGGGTGAAATAAACACAGATGAAGATGTACTTATCTCTCATACAGAGGTGGTAAGGATATCTAAATGAGCTAATGGTTCCATCAAGCAAGATGTGGAGTGCATCAAGGAGGTGGCAGTCGTGTTGGGATAGTACCAGGTCATGGAGAATGAATGGTCAGAGGGTTAGGAGGTGTACATGAAATAAGATACATCTTAAACGACCAAAACATATTTGGTGGTTAGAAGCTTTATTCCTATCAAGAGTTGCAGTGAAGTTTAGAAATATGTGGTGGTTGTGGTGTGCAGTGGTAACAAAGTTGGTGAAGTGAGGCAGGGTGATCTCACTAAAGTGGAAGACATGGATGCATTGAAACAGGGGGTGAATAGGTTTTAGAAGGAGGGGTCAGAGTGTGGGGCTGTAGAATAATAGTCATCTTAGGACTGACACTTGGCTACAGTTTGGGAGCATATCTGACTATTTCTAACACATTTTGAGTAAGAAGATTACTATGGCTGTTTGGAGCATAGAGCATATGAGTGTATTGGCGTTTACTCTGACTGGATATGTGAGATAGTGTTTGGTGTGCTGAGATAGTGTTTATTATATCCACATGTCATGGTATACACCCTGCAACATACATGACTTCCTTAGCAAACATTGTCAGTTTGCATGGACTGAGCATCATACCCTATGCTGACGATACCTAGCTCCTCCTCTCACTATCAGAAGACCCCTACACCACGCTGACCAACTTCTGCAGGTGCATGAAGAGAATTGCAGACTGGATGAGAGACAACTGCCTAAAACTCAACACAGACAAGACAGAAGTACTGATCTTCGGGAACAACACCTCCCCATGAATTGACGCTTGGTGGCCTCCTGAACCAGGACCCTTACCCACTCCGACCGACCATGCCCACAACCTTGGCATCATCCTGGACAGTAAGCTCACCATGAAAAGACAGATCAATGCAGTATCTTCTGCCTGTTTCCTCACCATTCGCATGCTCTGCAAGATCTTCAAGTGGCTCCCATTTACACCAGATGGACCATCACACAAGCCCTTGTCACCAGCCGACTGGACTACGGCAATGCACTCTATGTAAGAATCACCTCGCACCTCCTCAAGAGACTGCAAACCATACAGAACTCAGCAGTCAGACTCATCATAGACCTCCCTAAATGGACCCACATAGCCCTCACCTTAAGAAGCTCCACTGGCTCCCCATTCAGAAGAGATGCCAGTTCAATATTCTGATCCACACCTTCAAAACCCTCTACAACCAGGGACCAGCATACATCAACCACCACCTGAACTTCTACTTTCCCTCCAGACACCTGTGCTCCACCTCCCTCTGCCTCAAACACCCCCTGCATCCACCACAGCAACAGTGGATGATGGTCCTTCTCCCACCTCGCTGCAAAGTCCTGGAACGACCTCCCACTTCACTTCCGGACCTCATCCTCTCTGCTGGAATTCAGAAAAGGACTTAAGACCTGGTTGTTCACCTGAGCTCCCCTGCAGCAGCGCTCTCAGAGCCTGGTTACCCTCATGGGTGATTGGCGGTGCTATGCAATCTGGATTGATTGATTGTGTGTGTGTGTGTGTATGTGTGTGCGTGTGTCTGTGTGTTCTTGTGCCACGCCATGAAACTGCTGGTGGTGAGGAAACTAAGAGGGCCCTACAGGGCCCCCTGTTGCCTCTGGCCATGGGAGGCATGCAGAGGGGCATGTGGTGTGCCCCCCTGTCTGCATTCAATCCCAGTTCCTGCACTGCATGGACTTAACAGTCCATGCAGTGCAGAAACTTCATTTGGCGTTCCCATTGCAGTACCTTTAATAATAATAATAATAATAAGCAAGCTTATAAAGCGCATGGCTACACTAACTAGTGTGTCCCCGCGCTGCGGCCCAAACTCGTTTTGGAGCAGTAATGTGAGACAGCTTAGAGGAAACCTATAGGCGGAAAAGCCATGTTTTTAGTTTTTTTCCAAAAGAGTAACTCCGATGGTTCCTTACGGAGAGCGAGAGGTAGGTCATTCCAGTGTTTAGCGGCCAGGTAGTGGAAAGATCGACCACCCATTCTCGCTCTTTTTGTTACCGGAATCTTGACCTGTCCAGTCCCCGAAGATCTCAGGTGCCGGATTGGAGTGTAAGAGGACAGTAGATTGTGTAGGTAGCTAGGCCCTTTCCCCTGCAGGATGCGGTGACTGACACACAAGGCCTTGAACAGTATTCTCTCCCTCACCGGTAGCCAGTGAAGGGCAGAGAGGGCATTCCTGGAGGAAGCTCTCCTGGGCAGCATCAGAACAAGGCAAGCCGCCGTGTTCTGAATGCATTGAAGTCTCTGCAGACACTTGCTACTTGCTCCCAGGTATAAAGCATTTCCGTAGTCCAGGTGGGAAGTTACTAACGCATGGACTAGGGTTTTCCTGGCTGCCACGGGAAGCACATCTAAGGTCTTCCGTAGCTCTTTCAATACTCCAAAACACTTCCCGGCCACAATTCTAGTGTGATTCTCAAAGGAGAGCTTAGAGTCCAGCCACATCCCCAAGTTCTTTACCTGATTGCTGGGGGAGGGGGTAGGGCCCAGAGACTGCAGCCACCAAGCCGAGGACCAGATCGAGGGTGCTTTTCCCACCACTAGAACCTCCGTTTTACTGCCATTTAGTTTTAAACAGTTACTTGTCATCCAGGCTGCCAGCTCCTGTAGACAAGTAGAAAAATTGGTGGCTGCCTCTTCGGGGATTGTGACAGTGAAACCACCAGTTGCGTGTCATCCGCATATGGCACGACACTGATATTTTACAATAATCTCCGCCAGTGGGGCGATGTAGAGATTAAAGAGAGTGGGGCTTAGTATAGAGCCCAGGAGGACCCCTTGAGCCAGCGCAATGCTTTTGGAATAATAAGGTCGTTGGGACACCTGAAAGCTTCGATCCTGTAAAAAGGACCCCAACCATTCTAGGGCCAATTTATCCAGCCCGCCTTTACTGAGGCGCTGTAGGAGTAGTGGGTGGGCTACAGTGTGGAATGCGGCACTGAGGTCCAAGAGGACCAGAGCAACCGTCTGGCCCTCATCTACATGTCTGCGGAGAGGCTTGTATGTTGGTTACAGGGCTTAATTTGTAAACAATTTAATGCCAGGGCCCAAGGCACTTCATAGGAGTCCACTCCGGCTGGCACCACCAACGATCCTGCCATGGCTGCCGAATGCCAATAACAGTATAACGGAAAGTAAAATTAATTTTGTGTTGTGTTTTATAGCATTTTACTTTCTCACTAGCAGTTTCTTCTCACTTAAACAAAGGACACCAATTCAAAGCTTCTCTTTTTTTGAGCATTGTTGTGCATGAAACAGAATAACTACACATCATGCCAATGTGCACTGTATCATCGTGCACCCTTTTAGAGTAACATAGCTCGTTGATGGCACCTCGTTGAGTCCTGTGACAGCTCCCATGATGCGCCATGCCACATCTTCAAGAAAGCATATTAAACTCGAAGCAATTTTTTCATGGTGTGCTGCTTGAAAAGAGCATTGAAGTTATGGTACCAGGCACACACTGATTGATATTCAATTCCAGACGTCTGTAAACATCCATTCCAGAGCGTCTTGATAAGCATGCTTGAAGGAGCATGACTGCTCTTGAAGCCCTGGTATCAGAAATGAAAGGCGAGCGTGAGACTTCAGTGAAGCAATGTGAAAGCAATAATAAGCTTTTGGTGTCTGCCCACCAGTCCCTAACCGCCCCCAAATGAGTGGCGCCATACAAAGTGACGGGGCACCCTGTGGCCTGGTGTGGTGTCATAAATCACACAGTCCTAGAGCCGGACCTGCGTTGGTTGCATTCATGCATGACCAACAAAGAATTAACAGAAGAGCCCAGCATCTGATAGCACAGGCGTGTGATAGCTGTATGTATTGAGTCTCTGAATAACAGTGTCCTCTGCATAGGTCAGGAGGTGAAAAAGGGAGCCAGTAGCTCCTGTGTGTCATAGAAAGAAACCCAATCCCTGGGCTGACAATAGTACAGGTCTGCAATAGTAGCACATTACTCGGGCCCCCTATGTCCTCTCTTGCCCTTTGTGTACTAAAACCGGCTTGCCCAAACTTAATTAAACTGTCAGCATGGGTGGACCACATCACCTCTGTAGTGCCTCGAGGTTATAGTAGTAGTGACTATTTAAGGCAGGCCTCCAATTAAGTTGCAAGGAGTGAGTTCACAACATTAGCATACAACTGTATGCCCCCTCCCTTTCCCACCCTGGCACCGCGCTTTTCATTGTGCGCAATAAGTGCTGGTGCAGGTGGTGCAAGATGTATTGTACAACCAGATCACCTGCCTTTTCAGCCTGTCACCTTTATATTTGATCGGAGAAGCAGGTAAGATGGTACAGTGGGTTATATCACAGAGTTGACATGATTGGGTAAAAACTGTAGTTTAAACAAACTTTTCCTCACCTATAATGCCCTGACAACACTGCCATGAGCCAGAAAAGTATGTCTGTTTGTAATATGCACTTTGTATATGGCCACAATTGTTAAATGTACAACATTGACTATCAAACCATATGTACATGGTGGGACTGACGCCATTTGATAGGACTGCACTCGAGAGGTCAGTGGGGTGGGAATGTCCTACAGGTGAACCAGGCCCTACCCGCAGGGCTGGCCTAACAGATCAGTGCATTGGTTGTTTTTTGGGCTGTTTGTGAGCCGGTCTTTTTGGCTGGTGGGCTGTGCCAATGCTTGTCTGTGGTTTTTTGGCTATTTGTGGGATGATTTCATTGGCTTATGGGCTGGTTTTTATTGTTAATTTTTCTGATATTGCCAAACATTGCGTGCTGCAAGCACAAATAGACTTAGTCTTCCATACCTTGAAAAACACCTCCTACTATACAAAATGTCTTTGCATTACAGTTTAAAACCTAATTTGCAAATGTGGCCCACTTTTTAGCTATTAGATTTGGCGTGGGGGTCTCTCGGACAAATGCGCAAGTTGCTTGGGGTTTAGTAGCTCACGACAATTTTCACGGACCAGAAGTAGCTCTCAGTACACAAAAGGTTGGAGACCCCTGCCCTATTGGGTTTGGTGTCAAACAGGTTGGAATCATACCCCCACACCTGTAACCGGTGTGGGAGGTATGATTCCACCCCTCAGAAGCGAGCTTCGTTGGGTCCCTGGTGTTCCCGGTACCAGCCTTCTAATCCCGGGCAGCACAAAATGGTTGCTGCCGACCAGAGACACATTTCTGCCCTCCTGCTGCTGAGCCAAGCTCGAACAAGGGAAGGCAGAACAATAGAGCATCCTGTCACAGGGAGGTGCGACCACCTCCCAGACAGGATTTAGTGTATTAGGGCTGGGTGGGTGCGCTTGCCAGCGACTGAAAGTCTACATGAGGGGCACATTTGGTGTCCCTGTGCATAGTCCAGTTCAAACCAGTCTTGGGAGCCATTGGCTCCTGCACTGGCGCGAAACTGGACAAAGGACATGGGAGTAACCTCCACACTGTCCAGACCCTCCCCTGGGAGGGTCCCCTGAATCTGTCCAACCCTCTCCCATGGGTACAAAAGGGCTTACCTGGCTGTAGGACCCTAGATTCGACGTGGACAAGATTCTGAACCAGAAACCCCTGAACTTCGACCGTCTGGACACTCTGGACTTTGCTGGACTTCGTTTGGGCCTGACTTCGTCTCTCTCTCAGTCTGAAGCATTGTCTGTGCCCGTGCACCATACAGAATCTGTGCAGGATCTGTGGAGCATCAAGGACAACCGAGGATATCTCCCTTGGAGTGAAGGAGTCACTCCACTGCATTCGCAGGCACCGCAACACTGCTGTCCGGTCTGCTGACCCTGAACTCCTACGGCCTACGAAGGCTTCAGCAACACAAGAGGTGGGTTTCTATGTCCCTCAAGGTTTGAGCTGCCCTCTCACCAAGTTTGAGGTCAGAATCCCTTGTGGGGGCGCAATACCCGAACCCCTGTGCACAGCGTACATTTGCAGGTGCATATGCTTGTTGGTGTTTTCCGACCAAGTGCATTCGGCTCCGAGTAGCCCCAACCTCTGGCACCATTTCCTACCAAGAACTCTGGCCTCCTTGCACTGAGTGCTCCGTGGGCTGCTGTTTGGTGAAATTGCACAAGGTCCTGTTGCGACTCCTGTGTCTCGGGCCTGTGGTTCCATTTGAGGGTCAACTTTGCTTTTATTGGGCTCCTTTGGTTCCTCCAGGCTTGCCCTGACTTCCCTGTGTTTGGTGAGTCTCCTTGACCTTGCTGGTCCGAACCGTAAACAACCTTGACCTTCTGCGTGGGTTACCATTGCCAAGGCTGGTTTGTGCTCCAGCTGGACACCGACCTCTCAGTACTCGACATCCTTTGTGGGACAGCTCGTAACCGGCTCCTGGTTGTCCTCGACATCTCCTGGTCCCCGTAGCTGCAGAGTCAAGAACTCCATCAACCAACCTGAAGCACCCGACATCGGTGGGAATTCATCTACCGAGCCCCTGGTCACTCCTGAGTGACCCAGACTCTGTCCCCTCTGATTTCAGGTACTCTTCAACAAGAATTCCCCTTTGGATTCCAGTGGACACTTTTCTTCCTTCCAGCAGCGGCTCTTCTTCAAAGTCCTCCATTGGGTTCGACAGCAGTTTCCAACGCCACTTCAGACATATGCACCCGGCTTCCCCGGGATAGGTAACTCTTTTACTTTGGTATCCACGGGTGGGGTGGCTCTCCAACCTCCTAACTTCCACGGGGTTTCTTCGAAGTCCACTGGGAAGGGTCCTTAATCTCTAAAACTTCAACCGCGACTTTCCCATAGAATTGTACTGAGCACGCGGTCGTGTTCCCACACTGCACCCGTCCTCCCTGGGGTCCCTACTTACTCACCTTGGGTGGTTCCTTGGGGTCCCAGCGACACTGTATTGACTCAAGTCGTGGTTCTTGTACCACTATTTTAGTATATGGATTGGTCCCCCCTGGGACCCACTGTGTATTAGTGCTATTTACTATCATTTCTGTGCTTAAGTATTGTGTGCTTTGTGATTATGTCCATGTAGGAGATACTGTGTCACACTAGATAGTGTTATATTAATAAATACATATTTTTATAACTACTGTTTGGTTCTCCTTTCATTTAATCAATACTATAAGGTTGCATTCTGGTAAAACAAGCAGCTCAACATTCCTTCAAGACTAAGCCTGAAGGCTGCTCTCCACAGCTACCACTTGGATAGCTTTCTACGGTTATCTTTGACCTCTTAAATCACCATAAGGGCTGTTTGGACTGGTGCAAGGTGCCCACTTTAATTAGTGGACTGCATATACCAGGTAAACTTCTCCCATCAACTATGCCACGGACCCTTTGGGGCAGCCTGCGCTTATTTCTGGGGCTCCTCACGCATACAAAAAGAACGCAGAGAGTAATTATATTTTTCCTTACCCGACTGGTTGGACTCCCGGGTCGCAATTACGGAGTAGACCAGGATTTCACAATGCCTCCTCGCGCCAAGCCGATGAAGGAGAAAGAACGCCGGGAGGTGCCTCCACCTCCCCTTTCTACAGGCCGCCGTACTACCGAGGTGAAAAAGAAGGGGAATGCGACGGAAGTGGACAGCAGAGCGAAAGCGAAAGCCGCAGCCCTCTCTACTGGTGCAGCAGAGACCTCCAAGGCTGTGAAGGATTTCCGGGTCATCGAGGGCAGACCTAGATCGGCCGAGCGGAAACAATCTGTCATTCCCTCAATGTTTAGCCCTGTGACTCGCCGCTCCATACACGCCGAAGAAGATGAAGGAGTCGGAGCTGGAAAGAGAGGAGATCTCCAGGCATTTGCTGACCCTCTGTCTGTGAGTACTGTGAGCGCTGGGGGAAGTGACTTTACTGCTGGCACTGGGCTTGAAGAGGGAGCTGTTCCGATTTTGTGGCAGCGGGAAGGGCCGACAAAAGTGAGGGGGGACTAATAGCAATGGGGACCCCAGGATCCCTAGGTGCTGAAGGGGGCTGGCGGGTAAGACTCATCTGACTTTAGACAATACTACCACTGCCAGCCCCCGACCCTGTCTGGTCACTCGGCACTCCTGATAAACAACTCTGCTTCAGTGTCACGCTTGCCACAAGACAGCCCTGGTCTGAGTACTCTGGCCTCTTCAGACCAGGGGGATACGTTTTTTTCACTCATCGATGACTCGGACGGCTCGGCCATTACGGAAGACCTCTCAGAAGATGGGGCAGACTCTGGGAACTATAACAGCAGTACATCTGAAGGCCTTCCCCTCCAACCACTCAAAAGCGCCTTACGAAAAGAAGGAAGATTACGGGCAGCCTTACCGGTGAAAACCTCGCTTCTATCGACACCAATCATACAGCCATGACCGCTCCCTCTCAAATAACCTGGGATTACTCCGCAACCCAACAAGTCTACGAAGACACAGGCACTCAAGTTGCCTCAGCTCTCGCGTCCCTCGCATCCCCAGAAGCTCCCACTATGGGACTGATATACTCCACACTAATACAGCTATAGGGGGAAGCTAGGGTGGAGACTCGTAAGGATCACCTGGCTGCTAAAAAAATCCAGGGGGCGATCCGCAAGGTTAACAAATGCTGCTCACAGATGACAGAGAGGCCGGCGGTTTTGGAAAATCGGACAATGGCTGTTGAGGAGACTACCTGTGCACTGCAAACACAAGTGAAGAGTCAGGACTCACAGCTGGTCGATGTGCTCTGGAAGATGGAAGATTTTGAGAACCGCCAGTGGCGAAACAACCTACGGTTTCTGAGCATTGCGGAAAACGTTGAGGGCAGCAATGCCAGGGCTTTCATCATTAAGCTGCTTGAGGGTGGGTTCCCCGAAATGGATAGCTGGAACTGGGAGACAGAGATCCAAAGGGCACACAGATTTCCACTCACAGCACGGAATAATGGACAGAGAGGCCAACCAGATAAGCCAAGAGCAATTTTCATTTTTTGGGGGACTTTTTTGTTGCAACAGGCTACGTTTGAGAAAGCCAGACCTGACGCAAGACGCTTATTCGATGGTCACTCTTTTTTCGTGAAGCCGGACTTCTGCCACGCAAAAGTGGAGAGGAGGTGGCGTCTTCGACAGATGTTTGCCCCACTACAGAATCTTGGTTGCCAGGTGTTTCTCCTTAACCCTGCTAGATTGAAGGTCATCTTCAGGGGTAGGACACGCTCCTTCACCTCCGAAATAAAGGCACAAGAATTCCTGGATGAAATCCGTGCGGGCTTTGATTATCCGGAAGCCCCCAAGAGAGACTCTAAGGGGGGGGCACACTGGTTAAAAATTAACAGGACAGCAAGTTCTGGTTTTTACAATAGCATTTTCCGCTCTCCTTGTCATGGCCCTTCTGGGCACTCATTTTTTTTTTTTTTTTTTCTTTTCTTGTCTGGAGTTTGCACGGGGATATTTTGGATAAATTGCCATCTGGTCTTCTTTTTTCCTCTCCGTGCTTGTTCTCATGTTATGGGGTGTCTTCTTCTCGCTTCTTTTCTCTTTTTTTCTCCCCATCTCTCGTTCTCCTCTCGCCGGTGCCGGATGGGGGTGAGCCGGGCTTCCTCTGCAGGAGCCATCATCAGGGTCCCTGGCGACCCGCTGCTCCAGCTGGGGGTTCAGGATTGGGGTGGGGTGGGATATTAGGGCAAGGGAGGGTGGCTCGGGGGAGGAGGGGGAAAGGGGTGGGGTAGGGACCCAAACAGACTTTGTTGTTACAATAAGATTTGCAAAAAATGGAAATTCAGTGCAGGAGTAAAATTTCATGCTCTAGCTGCTGATTTTGATCAGATACATAACCTGAATTTGTTGTTTACCTCTTGCTTCATTGCTGTTGTATTAAATTAGTAAAATTTGCATTGCTTCTGTAAATATTTGTGGACTTAATAACTATTGGAAGTGGCAAAGGATTGCTATCGACTTAAAGATTCTGAAATCTGATATTATTTGCATACAAGAAACCCATATAGAGAGCTCTTGTAAACATTTACTTGATGGCCTGGGGTATCAGATGGTTTGTTCTACCACACAGGGAACTCGCACCAAGGGGGTAGCTATCCTGGCTAGAAGGGGGGTCTATGATTTTCCGAGGCTCCCCTCAGACAATCTTGGTCGCTGGGCCATTGTTGAGTGTAGGGCTGGCTCTAACAGTTTTACAATCTGCTCTGTATATGGCCCGGTATTAGATGATCCTGCTTTGTTTCACTGGCTTAACAATGAATTGGTCTCCTTGCCCTACCCTTAATAATATGTGGTGACTTTAATATCAATATCTCATCCACTGCCTCAGGACTAAGGAGTAGGGAATATTCTGGCAGGAAACCTAAAATGTATAGGGTCCTTAGTGACCTACAGTATACTTATGGTCTGGTTGACGTCTGGAGGGAGACTATGAAGGCAGACCCCGGCTTCACTTTTTCCTCCACCCATCATAAGGTCCATGTATGATTAGACTATTTCTTAGTCTCTAAGGGTCTGGCTATACACTCCAGTATATCTATATTTCCAAGGGTTATGTCGGATCACAATCCGCTTGTGTTGGATTTAAGGATGCCCCAGCCTCTGAAAGTGGACCGTTCTTGGTCATTTGAAAGGGCGCTGCTGTTAGATCCACTGTATGTAAGCCAGGCATGGATCCCTCAGTTCATGCTTGATAACCTTGGCAATGCTCCAATCAATATTGTTTGGGAAACTTTCAAGGCCTGTTTACGGGAGGAAACAACAAGGTATAGTTTAGAACGTCAAAAAAATGGAAAAGTATTAACAGAACAATTATATGCAGGCCTTACTAACGCAGAATTAAAATTAGTTGAGACAATTACCTCAGGGGATAACTCTGATACTGCTCTTTTGGAAGTAGCGACAGCCAGGGTAAGAATCGTTGAGATATCTTCAAAGAAGGCAGCAGACAACATAACATGTGTATTTGTAAAGCGCACGTGCACCCGTAGGCATCTTGGCACTGAATAACAGATGTTTATTGTTACCCAACTCAATGGTACTCATTTTATCAACCTCAGATGGATGAAAAGGCTGAGTGGTCCCGCCGGGATTTGAACCTGTGATCATGAGGTTGAACTCAGGCTCCTGCAGTGGATGCATTAGTCCACTGAGCTACCAGACCCGACAAGTATCTGGGATGGAGAGAAAAGGCTTACGAATTCAACGAGAAAATAGGGCAACAACTAGCCTATAGAACAAGGCAGTCTCTTGTCAAGGGCCAGATAATGGAAATCCGGGATCCCCTCTCTGGTGTCAAATCCGATCAGGATGAGATCAGAGCGGCATTCCAACAATTTTATCAACATTTATACTCTAAGAAGATAGACGAGGATTCTGTAATTATGGGGAATTATCTCTCTGAACTTGACAAAGAGGCCCTCATGGCAGAAGACAGGCAGGCCCTAGATTTGCCTATCCTGACTTAAGAGACAGGTGCTGGAATCGATAGCTTAAAATCAGGGAAGGCATCAGGAATGGACTTAATTCCCATGGAATTCTATAAAACTTTTGCAGGGGCATTAAAAGGGTTTTTGACCAAATTATTTCAGGCAATCCAGGAAGGGCTGCCTCCGCCAGATAGTTGGTCGCTGGCTAAAATAGTTGTGTTTAAAAAAAAAAAATAAACCTCCCACAGAGATGGGCTCATATTGTCCCATCACACTTATTAATAGTGACTCAAACATTTATGCTAAAATCTTGGCCACCTGTTTATCAACAGTTATCAACCGGCTCACATCTCCGACGCAGCATGGTTTTATCCCCGGTAGGGGGACCACCGACCACATCCGGCGGGTAATAACTCTTTTTAATGCGGCCGGAGTCACTCAAGGCTCCACGGCTCCTATCCTGCCGAAAAGGTGTTCAATAGGGTCTCCTGGCCATTCCTTTGGACAGTAATGTCCTACAAGGTAATAGGCCCTCTATCATCGGCCCAGAGCCAGGATACCTCTCATGGGGGGCTACTCCGAAGAGGTGGTCATCGAACGGGTACCAGGCAAGGGTGTCCCTGCTCCCCTCTGCTATTTGCACTTTATATCGATCCCTTGATCAGACAAATTCATCGTAACTTTGTAATTCAGCCGATCAAGTTAGCAGGTGGGGAGATGAAAATCTTGGCTTATGACGATGATTTGGCTATCACCACCCCTGCACCAAGGGATGCCCTGGTAGAGATTGAAAGGGAGGCTAAGAGATTCGGCCAATTCTCAGGGTATTTACTAAACAGGAAGAAAACCCAAGTCATTGTTTTTGTTTTTTAAAAAAAATTTTTTATCCTCATTCGCATCAGACCACAGTTGACATTAGGTAGGCTGTCAATACCATTTCTCGGTTTCAAGGAGACGTAGCCAATCAAGTTAAAACCTGGGACAATGCCCGCCTACTGGTATGCCATAACCCCCAAAAATGCCACTGACCCCTTTGTAACAGGGAACAAGATCTCACTCTCTTCAGGTGGATTATGACCGAAGGCTGTTGGTACGGGCCTGCACACAATGGAAACTGGGCGCAGGGAGCAAGGCCCGACGTAGCCTGAGAGTTTTCAGGGAGGCATAATCATAGGATCCAAAAGATAATTTGATAATAGGAGAAAAAAAAAAAAAGACTAACGCAAAGACCAATTGAGCAGACAGTCCCATACTGCTTTCCTCTTACTATTCTGCAATCTACCCAGATCTATCCTAGAGGTCCTATATAAAGAGGACAACCATTCTGAATGCATGGGGGGTGTGGCCTCTACCCATCTCCTGCAAATTTCTCTCCTTGCCAGCAAAATTGCATAAAATAAAAAAACCCTTATAGGGCCTATAATTTCGCTGCTTATTCCAAAAATGATCAGAGTGAGAGAAAGCTGAACAGGGGTTCCCACAATATCAGCTAAAGTTGCTCCTACTCTCTCCCAAAATTCTATTAGCCCAGGGCAATCTTTAAACATATGTACATCAGAAGCGTTTGCTAGGTCGCATTTCTTACAGCTTACTGGGGGGCCATTAGTTATTTTAGAAAGTCTTGCTGGAGATAAATAGGCTCTATGAGTGGTAAAATAGTGGTTTCTCCTGAGCCAGGCAGGTTTCACAATCGCAAACAGGGTTTGGAAAGAAATCTGCCACAAATCCTCCCAATTCTCATCTGGCATGGAGGTTTTCCACAGTTCTTCCGCCAATTTAAAATCTCCATCTACGGCTTCCTCTATAGACCAGTAGAAGAAAGACACCTCCTTGTTCCCCCCTGGTCTTAGAACCAGTTGTTCCTCTAGAGTGTTCCCTATTCCTATCGGCTTTTTAAGATTCTGTGACCAACTCTGCAGCTGTAAGTATTTAAACCTAGACATACCCTCCTCCAACATACCGTGTAGGGATGCCCAGGGTAAAAGTGACCCCTCAAAAGTCAAATCTCTCCACACAGTGAGCCCAGCTATTCTGAGTGGTATGGCTAACTTGTCTCTTAGACATTCTGGAGCCCCTGGCGAATCCCACAAAGGGGCTAAACTTGAAAAATAATTCAGGCCCGTACATCGCTTAATTCTGGCCCACATTCGGGCCGCTGCCAAAAGAACTTTCAATCTGATCTTTTTGAAGTATTTTTGGTCACCATATTTAAAAGAAACCCCTCCAGTGGCAACCCCACCCCTCAATCATAGCAGAAAACATGACTCCCCTATCTGAGTTATCTGGGGCTTTCAGGAGCATCCTGGAATATGATAGTTGAAAAGCCCAGGCATAGTACTGAAGATCCGGGAGAGTGAGACCCCTTTCTCCCTCCTACGTCTAAGCTTCTTCCATGCTATCCTCGTGGCCTTATATGCCCAGGCAAAAGAATTGATAGCTTGCTGTAGCTTATCAATCGCCTGTTTCTCAAAATGTAAGGGAATGGTGTTGAAAAGGAATGTAATATTTGGTAATATGATCATTTTAATTAAGTTAATCCGGCCTAAAATGGTCAGTGGGAGATGGACCCAGGACTTCATAGCAGTCCAGGTAAATGGGGGTAGGGTTCTCCAGGGGTGGGGTAAGGAGGGGAGGCTTGAAAGGGGAGCACGGGGTGGGGAGCATAGGGGTAGAAAAAGAAAAAAAAAATCCTCATTCGCCTTTTAGGTTGGTGTATGCATTGTTGTTATGTAGGGCCCGGGTTTGGTACTCCGGCATATTCGAAGTTCTGTTGTTTGAACCGCCATGACCCTGATACAGTTTTTATCTTGGAATGTCAATGGGTTGCGAGTTAAAAGTAGGAGGACAAAATTCTGCAATATCTTAGAGACTCTCCGGCACAGGTTATCATTCTGCAGGAAACGCATCTCCTAAAAGAGGAGTTAGTGGGAATCTTTAGCAAAGTAAAGTGGGTGGAACACGTTATTGGTACTAATCAGAGCGCCAATATTAGAGGTGTAGCTATCCTGGTTAGAAAAAAAGCCAATGTACGAGTTCTAAAAACAATGGTAGACTCAGGTGGCAGGTGGGTTATTGCTGAATTGTCCATTCAAGGTTTCCTCACAACGGTGGTTGGTTATCATGCTTGTTTCGTGCAATCACTCTAAAAACATTATCATGTTTAATTTTTCTATTATCTTCCCCAGCAGGCAAATCTTCAATCAACACATTAAAATCAGTAAATTAAGGAGAAAGAAGTTCATCTTGATTAAAAATTGCAACATACACACTACATGATAAAGAATATGAAATTAGTAATTGCAAATAAATAGAATCCTCCACAGCAGATGTAGGCAGTTAGGAGCAAAATTAGCACCCACTAACCTTTATTATATCTGCACATTCCCAAATCATTTTAGTATATACATTATCTTTAAAACCACTAACGAAATGCTCTGTATGCACTGGTACATCATATTTCAATTAATCCCTTTAGTAGTAATCTCAACATTATCATTATTAACATGATCTGAAGCATATCCCACAGGAGTCTAAGCACAACAGTCATACTAAAAGTATAAATATTATCATTAGTATTATCAACCCTTCAATTTTACAGCATTTTCTGTATTCCATCTTCTATTGAGAATTCATTTTTTATTGTGGTCAGAATTAAAAAATCAACAAAAAGTTTTCTTTAAAACAATAACATGTTCTTCTTATTTTACTAAAACAATAAGTAAAACAAAAATCAGAAATACGTTTCTCAGTTTTTCTGTCAAAAGTTCATTTCATTAGTTCATTTTAAGCTCATTTCAGGCTTCAGTTCTCAGCTTTCAACAACAAACCTCAGAAGATCTCACTTCAAAAGTCTCTTTATTCAGTTCAAGGTGGCTCTTCTCCTGACTTGAATTCAGTCTCTGTTTCACTTTCAAACTCATCCTGGCTCACTAATGAATAGTCATCTACAGTTTCATCTTCTCCTTCTTCCTCAGAAACTGTGGCTAAATATCCCCATTCAGGTGAGGTGTATTTTCCATTTCAAGCTATTTTCCTTGTTGACCTTTTGGCACCTGGTGATTCACTCCCAATAGTTTCAGAATCTAATTGTCTTTTAAGTATTACTTCTGGCTCACAGTGCTTTCTTATACAAGGTCTTTTCCTTGGAATATCTTCTGTAGCTCTTTCTCTCCAAGCAACAGTCTTTGTTTCTGTATTCTCCGAAGAACTTCGACTGGAGCTCAGACTCAAACATGCACTTGAACTTTGATCAACTTTGTCTCTGTCTCCTCTGTGCATGGTGAACTTCTTCTTTCGTTTGGGGGTCTTTGTAACTTTGATCTTCAGGCACAACTTTTCACGTCTTGGATCAGAGACTGCTTCTTGCTGCCACTTATGTTTTGGTTTTTTGCACTGTAACAGCTCTGCACTCCGATCACTGTTTCAAAACTGGACTGCAGGATTTTCTGGATCTTCATCATGGCTTTCACTACGCAGAAACTTCACCCTTTCTATTGTACGTTGGCTTCACCAGTTTCATAATAAAAATCTTCACCCCTCCTTTGGATTCATGTGCAAACATCAGCTTGGCTTTGAGCTTGAATTTGTACAACAGTCTGTGTGCTTTTTACCAGATCACTCCACTCACCCATCCACTGCTTCAACTACTCTCGTTGTGTGAACAGCATAGATCCATTGTGGCACGGGAAGCAGCCTTTACAATGCAACTATTACAATGCATGCTATTACAACGCATGTGTTAGAAATGGGGGTCTCTAGTTTGCAATGGTTTGCACCATTGTCCAAGTAGGGACCCTTCTTCCTAGTCAGGATAAGGGTGATACACTGCTGAAATAATCCCTGCTCACCCCCTTGGTAGCTTGGCACAAGCAGTCAGGCTTATCTCAGAGGCAGTGTGTAAAGCATTTGCACATAACCAACAGTAATACTGTGAAAACAATAAAATCTGACACCACGCCAGTTTAGAAAAATATCCAATAGTTTATATAGTTAAAACAAGACCAAAACAATAAAAATCCAACATACAGTACTTTAAAAAAATGCACTTTGCAAGGATAACCTTTAAAATGTAG
The DNA here is from genome assembly GCA_963921515.1 of Calotriton arnoldi. Classification (NCBI taxonomy): domain Eukaryota; kingdom Metazoa; phylum Chordata; class Amphibia; order Caudata; family Salamandridae; genus Calotriton; species Calotriton arnoldi. Next base: position 45,283 of record CAWUFW010018858.1, on the reverse strand, counting down.
TTCCTTGAAGTCGATAGCTCAGTCTGGTGCTACTGTGGTGCTGAGAACAACAGAATCTGACCGCGTCGGTAAGAGCGTCGGCAGACTTGTAAACAGTAACTTTTCATTGCGGGCGATCACGTTGGTGCGGGCCGGTCGTGGCAACCGTCACAGTTTTGATGCGAAACGTAGCAGTGCGGCATACGGTGCCCTCAAGTCGCGGTGCTGGCAGCAGCTCAGTGACGGTCGTCCAGCAGCGTCGGCGAGGCCAGGGGCACAGGGCGGAGTGAAGACGGTGCTCATTGCGGTGCTGACAGATCGCGGTGCAGGCGACAGAGCCATTTGCGGGGAGCTAGCGTTGGTCGGTCCGGAATGCGGTGTGGGATGGGGCGGTGCGTCGTGAGACTTACGAGTGGTGCCCCAAGCCACGGTGCAGTCATGGGTGTTGAAGTCAGCGGGCAGTGATGGTGTCGGTGAGACCATGACAGGGAAGTGAAGCGAGGCGGTGTGGAGTGTGGTGCCCACAGGTCACGGTGCAAGCAGCGGCCCGGTGGCAGCAGTGGTGGTCATCGTTGGTGAGACCAGGGTTTCGGTGCGAGATGCGGCAGTGCCCTCTGTGGTACCTTCAGGTCACAAAGCCAGCAACTGAGTCGGTGACAGAGTTGGTTGCTTTCCCCACTCTGTGGCAACTGAAACCATGGTTCTAGAGGAGGTACCCAGAGGTCTGTGAAGTCTTTGCGGTCCCTGAGACTTCAGAACAGGAGGCAGCTCTACTTCAAGCCCTTGGAGATACTCAGCAATAAGTTGAGAAAGTTCAGTCCAGTCCTTTCACTGCCCAAGGCAGAAGCAGCAACTGCAGGCCAACCCAGCAAAGCAACAACATAGCAAATGGGCAGTACTCCTCCTAGCAGTTCTTCCAGCTCTTCTTCTTGGCAGGTTCTTTGATTCCAGCGAGTTCTAAAGTTCTGGGGTTTAGGTCCCATTATTTATAATGCATTTCTCTTTGGTTTCTGGGGCAGAGAGTGTCTGTGCCCAGCTCAAACCAGTTCTATCCTTGCTGGCCAGGCTTCCTGGCAGGAGTTGGAAACAGCATTGTCCAAGGCAGACCAGGCCCATTCAGGTGCAAGGAAATCTCCTCCCACTACTCTAAATGCAGCCCAGGTCTATTCAGCCCAGCCCTGACTCATCCACAAAAGGCAGGACACACCTCGACCCCCCCCAGTCGCTGTCTGAAGAAAATGCACATCCCCAGCCCCTGTCACTCCAAAGCCAGACAGTCAATCCACAAACCCAGCAGAGGCACACAGGATGGCTAAGCAAGAAAATACCTACTTTCTAAAAGTGGTATTTTCAAACACAAGGCTATAAAAATCATCTTTACTAAAAGATGTATTTTTATATTTTGAGTTCAGTCATACTAAACCCCGTTTCTCTATCTTGTCCCAATGGGAAGATATACTTATAAGATGTTATAAGTAAACACCCATTATATCCTATGGGACAGATGGCCTTTCCATTGTGAAAAACAAAATACACTGTAATTCACTACCAGGACATGGTACACACACCAGTACCTGTCCTACCTTTCACATACACTGCACCCTCCCCACAGGGGTACCTTGGGCCTACCTTAGGGGTGACTTACATGTAAGAAAAGGGAAGATTAGGGCCTGGCAAGTGGGTGCACTTGCCAGGTCGACATGGCAGTTACAAACTGCGCGCAGACACTGCAGTGGCAGGTCTGGGAACCATTTATAGGGCTGCTTGTGTGGATGGCACAACAACCGATCAAGAATTAAAAAGAAGATTACAACTGCACCTATGGTTGAGCATTTTATCGAGCAGGCACATAATGAGAATCAGTTCAAATGGACAGTCTTGGTGTCCCTCAATACATCGAAACGACTAATGGACATTGACAATGTTTTGCTTCAAAAAGAAGCTTACTTGATCTTGAAATTTAATAGCACATTGACTGGGCTTAACAGTATGTCTGAGCTATCGAAATGCTAAATAGAACTACAATACCCATAATGCACCCTCTGAGTATATGAGCTATCCCCATTAAATGCATTATCACCATTGGTGGATTGCGTTAAACTACAATACCCAAGCATCCGAATGGGGGAATGCATATATGAGATGGCGGAAGGAAATGCTCCTTGTTTTTCAACCGGATGGCTGACAGGGAATGAGATGGACCTAAAATGAATACAGATTGAGGTAAGCTGCGTAAGCTGCGTGGTGGTCGAGTTGCATAAAGAGCGTTTCAATTTAGACGCGTGCAACATGGACTGCTTTTAACCTAATGTTTCTGTGCAGACACGCGAGGAGCGACCAGATTCGGCTTGCAACTCGTGATTAGAAGCGGCTTGGGGAACAAGCAGTCGTGCCCAGGTACGTTATTGTAACTAGGCTAAGAAAGAAAGGTGTTTAGTTCAATACATTATCAACACTTGCTAAATAAACGCCCCATGTTTTACAGAAAACTGTTATCTAAAAAGCTGCACGTGCAGAAGTAATACTGAAGCATTTGTCGATGAAAGCACGTCACAATCAGTTATGCTTTCAAAAACGGTGTCATTTACTGGCTTAGGTGACTTATAGCAGTAGTGCCAATGCCATATTCGCGTAGTTTGCTAAACGACAGCCTTTCTTCACAGATAGCCAAACAGTACCCAGCCGCGCTAGAAAGAACGAACATAAATAAGAATCGGTCTGCATTTCAGAAGGTAGGAATCATTAGCTGTGGATAGTAATTATCAACAAAAACTTGACATTATAAAGCTTTACAATTCCCTTTCTACTTTTTCATTACTGCCAGAAAATACTCGAATTCCTATCCCAAGAAGCTTAAAGTCTGCATTAAGGAATACCTTTCACCAGGTATATTCATTCATTCATTTTTTAATGGTCCAACCAATATGTTTTGTAAGGTAGCAATCAACTAGAAGGGTGGGAGCCCTATCACTAATACTAATTTTTTATACCCATTACAGACAACATCATCGCTCATAAAATTCAGAAGCCCTGATGAGAGCCCCTGTACTCGTAAGCCGGGGACTCGAAACGCGTTCGCAATACAAAACATTGAGGGAGTGAGAATACAACTCTTTCCATGATTGAGGGCTAGTTCTTATACCCCTATCAGTCATAGTAAAACACTCCCCGTGTTTTTCCTTGATACCTTATAGAGACAGTTTTGAATGTGCCTAGGATCACAAAAATGTACCATGCTATTTATTTGGTGTAAGAAGATTTTGTTGTCGCTTACCTTTTTAAGATGTTGTGATGTATCAATGTAATAATGTTTGTCTTTTGTAATGATAGTGCAATGATGAAAATGTGTTATGACTTCATTGTTTTCTTTCCACATACTTTAATAAATGTATGAAAATGAAAAAAGAATTTTGAAAAATAAGGTAAAATAAAAATACCTGATCAGACAAATAAAGTAAGGTGTTTGATCTGTATGAGAAATCATTTCTATATCTAAAAGATATAAGGTCCAGGTGTTTCCCCCTTTTTTGCTTATAGATATACGGCCCTAACTGCTCCTTGTCCCTTGGGCCTCACTCCTTTGGTTAATGCAGGCCCACTAGCAGCATTTGATTTACAGGCCCTGGCACCCTCAGTGCACTTTACTAGGGACTTACTAGTAAATCTAATATGCCAATCATGGAAACACCAATCCATAACGCAAAGTACAATAGGAGCACTTGCACTTTAACACTGAACAGCAGTGAGAAAGTGCGCAGAGACACTAAACCAGCTAAAACAGAGTCAAAACCAGGAGGTGAGAATGCAAAAAGACAGGGGAAACACGCCAAAAGAATGATGCCATGTCTAACAGCATGCCATTACAACGCAAGTGCCATTACAACACATATGCCTTTACCACACATGCCTTTACAGTGAATTTTGTTGTAAAGGCATGAATGGTAACAGCAAATGTTTTTTACATGTAAGTATAAGGTAAGTGGGTGTGTATATACATATATATGGTAATTTTTGGGTTTTTGGGTGAGTGTGGGTTTTTATGGGTGGGAAGGGTAATTTTAGGGTTTAAGGGGGTATAGGGGTTACATTTTTTTATAATTGTTAAAAAATATATACATATATATACATATACAAATGTCTGTGTGTATATACTAATCTAAAGTGGAGACGGACCAATCAGAAACAGAGGGAGCGAGTGGATCCTCAAGGAGGGAAATGGGAGGCAGGGTAAATTTTCCCCAGGAATATCACACCATCCAAGAATCGTGGCGCAAGTTCCCACAGAGGCCCAAACCTCCAGAATCAGCAGGAGAAAGATCAGACAAGGTACAAAAAGGAGCCAACCAACCTGTCCCTCAAAGAATAACCAGGAGCAAGAGAGGGAGCTATCAGAAATAGAACAGGAAGATCTCACCATATGCAATCTATCAGATTGATCAATATCATCTAAGGAAATAGAGGTATGCGGAAGGATTGACTTTCTGTCCTACAGTTGGATGGGACTATACACAAACTTGAATAGATTTGTACCATTTCATCAGAAAATTGAAGTTAAAGAAAATGCATATGAGCAAGCAGAAGTCAGAGGATTTCAAAGATACTCAGCAACCTACAGATATCTTGACGGGGAAGTATCTTGAAGTGTTGGACACCTTACATGAATTCCAAGGATTAACACCAATAACAACAACAGATGATTTAGAAAGAACATTGTTATTATTAGAACAAGCCGATATAAAACAACAGCGTGATAAGAGCCAATTTAAAGCAAAGTCAAGAAACATCCCAAGAACACCGTTTGATATGATAGACAGCTTCCATGAAGTAGTCATCAAAGATCTAGACAAGCTTAAACATAATAAGGGCTCAAGTAGGTGCAAGAGACAATACAATCTATCTAAGGAACCGTGGCAAGCAGTGCAGTCACTAAAAGAAGATCAGTCACTCATGATAAAACCCTCAGATAAAGGAGGAAATATTGTCTTACAAAATAAGGCAATGTATCAAGAAGAGGTATTAAAACAGTTATATGAAGAGAAATGTTATCAACGTGTTACAAAAAGGGAATGCAATGAAAGTGTTCAAGCATTCTGTGATCTGATCATGAAATAGAAGGATAAAGGGATTTGGACTGTGAAGAATATCAATTTTTGAAAGTAGAATATCCAGTTATTCCAACATTCTACCACATACCTAAAATACATAAGGACAGCTAAAGACCCACAGGACGTCCAATAGTATCTTCCAAAGGAAGCCTACTAGAAAATGTATCCATTTTTATAGACTCAGTTTTATCTCCATTCGTCAGAAGTCTGAGTTCCTATGTGAAAGATGCTATAGATTTTATAAGAACTGTACAGACCATCATATGGAAAGATAATTTTCTGCTCATAAAGCTGGATAGAGCTAGTCTATATACATCAATATCACATGAACAAGGATTACAGGCAGTTTAGTCATTTTGAAGGAAAGACTTTTGAAGTTCCAAGAATATAACATGATGATTTTTCAACTTATACGATTCTGTCTAAATAATAACATTTTCTTATTTGCAGGTCAACTATACATACGAAAACAAGGGGCCCCGATGGGCATGTGCTTCTCCCCCAGTTACGCTAACCTTTTTGTGGGCTGGTGGGAGAAGCACGTGGCCTGGGCGGAACACAATGACTGTTGGTTGGGCAAACTTGCCCTATGGGCAAGATATATTGATGACATTTTTATTGTTTGGTGAGAATCACAAAAAGATGCAGAAGAATACATAACTGAGATGAATCTGAATAATTTGAACTTAAAATTCACAAGCTGTATTAGCAATACAGAAGTAGCTTTTGAATCTGATAGTATATATACAAAATTGTCAATTGCTAACAAGATTATAAAGTAAACCAACAGCAGGAAATTCAATACTGCATGCAACAAGTCAACACCCACGTAGTCTTGTGAATAGTATTCCCTACAGAGAATTTCTCCGTTTGAAACGTAATTGTACAACATCAGAAAGTTACCAACAGGCTAGTGTAGAGGCTGCAAAGAGATTTGAAAAAGAGGGTATTCGAAAAGAGTGATATGAGAAGCCTCTGACAAGGTGCAGGGACATCAGAGACAGGATCTGCTAACGTAGAAATTGAGGAACCAAAATGGAGCTACTATAACGAGATTGGTTCTCAATTATTCAGCCGATTCGCAGGAAATCTGTAACATAATACAAAAGAATTGAGGATCTTACAGTCAGATTCTATATTAGGCAATAGGATGAGAACTCTTAGAAAGTTAGAATTTGAATACATTATTGAAATGAGAACTAGAGCACCCTTTGGTTTCAATAGCGACGAAGAGCTATGGACACATATAGGTTGAACATAGACTTGGATTGATAACATGTAACTTGAGTGATCTGAGTAGAACTCATCACATGAAGCATTTAGTTGAAATAATAAAAAGGAATTATTGAGTCTGATTATTAGAACTGTTTAGGGATAATTTTCAATCACTTAGAGGGAAGAATTTTAGAATAGTTAATTAGCACATAGCACATTAAATTTGTAGGGGAGGAGGTACTGTGGTGTAAACAAGAGAGTGGAGCAAATGGGTAGAAAGATTGCAATATCAACTGCTAATGTATTATTGCATCCATTATATGTAGTTACCTTATGTAATATTAATTGATAAGTTTACAGTGATACTTAGACACTTTATCTAGGCCCATACAGGGCATAATGAAATGTATCAAGGAAGGTTGAAGGTGAAGGAAAGACTGTATCAAGATCGGTATACTGAAGGAAATAATTCCTCTGGGACTATTTATACATAAAGTGATTTTATGAAATAATTAATCAATAAATTTACAATGGCACTTAGATACTTTATTTTAGTCCATACAGGGCATGATAAAATGATGAACAGAGGCTTGAGTGCACAAAGTCACTTTATCAAAGATCATTTGCAAAGTTCACATTAGCACTTAGCCACTTTGTTCAAGCCCATTTAGGGGCGTAATGAATTAAAATATTAAATATAGATTCAAGAACAAAAGATATAGTGTTTTTGGTAATGTGTGACGATTGTTTAATAACAATAATAAATGGATGTATAGATACCATTACTGTCTATTTGCAGAAGTATGTAATATGGAACAGAGTGTGTGAATAGTAACATCTCTTTAAAATGGCCGCTCTGTTTACACGTTACAAAGCTAAAAATGAGATAGAAGTCAGTTTTTGACTCCTACGACACACTCTGTGCCGGAAGTAAAAAGTTGAATAAGGTTAAATTGATGGTAAATATTGAAGAGATTGACATTGACAAAGGCCGTGTAGGCTGAAACGCGTTTGTCAGCTATGATAGTTGTTCAATAAAGTATTGAAAGAAGAGCTCCCAAGTGCACCACGTTTTAATTTTTGATGTTTTTGATGGTCCACAGAATCGTCTCCGCGAGTGGCTGAACCCATTACATTTGAGAGCGGCGGTTTGGGCAAAGTGAGAAATGAATATCTATTTATATATATTTATATATATATACACTGAAAAAACCATAGATTTCAGGGACGTTATAGTTAGAAATTAGCATTTAAAAACCTTAGAAATTGACTGACATTTCACTCGTACAAAACCAGAGAAATTCGGCCGTTATAGTTAGTTGAGCTAACTATAACTCGCGCCCCCGCAATGCACTGCTGATGACGTCACATATTACATCATTCATGACATGGTCAGTGACATCACTGATGACATCACTGATGACATCATCCAGTGACTGTGTGTTTCTGTAAAGTTTAAATATGTTTTATATATATAAATGCCAAGGTGTATTGAAGAATGAGTGGGTGTATGAGTGTCTGAATGGATGATTTAGTAGGTGCGTGACTGACTGTATAAGTGAGTGATTAAATGTGTCTTACTGAATGCATGGGTTAGTGACTAAACTGTGTGAATGTCTGTATCCGTCTGTTAGTTGGTGTGTAAGCGGCTGCATGGGTTGGTGAGTAGCTACATGAGTGTCTATATGGGTTATTGATTGGTTGTCTGAGTATCTGTATGGGTGCCTGAGTGTCTGTGTGGGTGGGTGGGGACTGTGTGACTCTGTGCATAGATGTGTGAGTGGGTGATTCACTGGGTGTATGGGTTCAAGACTGCATGTGTGAAGGGCTGTATGGGTGGGTGAGTGTGTGTATGTGTGTGTTGGTGAGTGAATAGATGTCTCAGTGGTACATGTGTGAGTAACTACATATGTGAAAGGCAGTATATGCGAGTGTTGGAGTATATAAATGACTCCTGGACTCCGAGCTCAAAATGGACCGCCAGATCAACTCTGTCTCGTCTTCCTGCTTCCACACCCTCCACCTCCTTCATAAGACCTTCAAATGGATCCCCCTCGAACACCAAAAGACCATCACCCACGCCCTGGTCACCAGCAGACTTGACTACGGCAACGCACTCTATGCCGGAATAAACAAAAACCTCACCCGCAAGCTACAGAACATCCAGAACGCCACCGCAAGACTGGTCCTTAACCTTCCAAAACACTGCCACATCTCCCAGCACCTGCGCACACTCCACTGGCTCCCCATCGAGGCGAGAATCACCTTCAAGATGCTCACGCACGCACACAAGGCCCTCCACGGCACCGGACCAGCATACCTGAACAGCCGACTCAAATTCCCCGCACCCCAAAGGACCCTACGATCAGCCCAGCTCTCCTACGCCGTGGTCCCCCGCACCAGAAAGACCAGATCGGGAGGCCGCTCCTTCTCCTTCCTCGCGGCCAAAGCATGGAACGTCCTTCTGCTTCACCTCAGACAGACAACATCGCTCCCCATCTTCGCAAGAAACCTCAAAACCTGGCTCTTCGACAGACCCCCTCCTTGATGAAATGGAACCTGCACCCCCCCACCCCTAGCGCCTTGAGACTCTTACGGGTGAGTAGTCGCGTTTTAACAAACCCCTGATTGATTGATTGATATATGTGAGAGTGAGTGATTGTGAGAGTGGGTGTATGGATGAGTGTGTGCTTGTATCAGTGATTGTATAAGAGAGTAAGTATGCGTTAGTATCTGTATGAATAAGTGAGGTGGTGTGTGTATAACTGTATAGGTGAGTAAATGGGAGTGTGATTGATTATTTGCATGACTGACTAGGTCTGTGAATAACTCTATGGATGAGTGGCGGTGTGTGAGTGTCTGTATAGGTGTATGAGTACATATGATAGTGCTGAATTGATGAGTGACTGAATGTATGAGTGACTGTATGGGTGAACGAGTGGATGTGTGTGTAGACCTAGGAATCAATGAGTGGTTATGTAGTAACTGGTATTGGTGTGTCTCTGGTTCCGAAAATGGTAGTCTGTATTTTAGAGTGGGTGTATCAAAGGTTATATTAGGGTATGAGGAGGTGCATCAGATTATCACGTGGATGATGTCATCAGTGATGTCATTTGAGATGTCATCAGTGATGCCATCAGTGATGTCACTGACCATGTCATGAATGATGTAATATGTGATGTCATCAGCAGTGCATTGTGGGGGCACAAGTTATAGTTAGCTCAACTAACTATAACAGCCGAATTTCTCTGATTTTGTACGAGTGAAATGTCCAACTAACTATAACGTCCCTAAAACCTGTGGTTTTTTCAGTGATTTCTAAGGTTTTTAAATGCTAATTTCTAACTATAACGTCCCTGAAACCTATGGTTTTTTCAGTGAATTTCAAAGGTTTTTTAAATGAAAATTTCTAACTATAACGCCCTTGAAACCTATGTTTTTTTCAGTGAATTGCTAAGGTTTTTGAAATGCTAATTTCTAACTATTCCTACAGAGGTAGGACATGGGTAGAAAGAGGAAGAAAAGCGCAGAAAGAAGCAAGAGAAATGCAGAAAGAGGCAACAGAAGTCCAGAAAGACAAAGAAAGGTGCAGAAAGAAGCAAGAGATATGCAGAAAGAACCAACAGAGGTGCAGAAAGAGGCCTTGTTGCAAAGTCATCCTGTGCCCCTAACTTTTTGCTGACTGGTACTGGTGGTAACTGACTCTGACTAACCAGGCCCGGAGCCAGTGCTATCCTGAAAGACACTTAGAATACAGTGAAAACACCTACATACGCTAGGGTACACTGTGGGTTGGGGTACCCCTGTGATTGGCATGACCTCCCCTGTAAGGCCCTAGCACATAATAGGGCAGAGGGATTAAAACTACCTCTAAGTCAGAGGTGCAGAAAGAGGAAAGAGAAGTGCAGAAAGAAGCAACAGAGGTGCTGAAAGAGGCAAACGAGGTGCAGAAAGAAGCAAGTGAAGTGCAGAAAGAAGCAACAGAGGTGCAGAAAGAAGCAAGCGCAGTGCAGAAAGAAGCAACAGAGGTGCAGAAAGAGGCAAGAGAGGTGCAGAAAGAGGCAAGAGAGGTGCAGAAAGAGGCAAGAGAGGTGCAGAAAGAGGCAAGAGAGGTGCAGAAAGAAGGAAGAGAAGTGCAGAAAGAGGCAAGAGAAGTGCTGAAAGAAGCAACAGAGGTGTAGAAAGAAGCAAGAGAAGTGCAGAAAGAGGCAAGTGAGGTGCAGAAAGAGGCAAGAGAAGTGCAGAAAGAACCAACAGAGGTGCAGAAAGAGGCAAGAGAGGTGCAGAAAGTAGGCAGAGAGGTGCACAAAGAGGCAAGAGAGGTGCAGAAAGAGGCAGGAGAGGTGCAGAAAGAAGGCAAGAGAAGTGCAGAAAGAAGCAAGAGAGGTGCTGAAAGAGGCAACAGAGGTGCAGAAAGAAGCAAGAGAGGTGCAGAAAGAGGCAAGAGGGGTGCAGAAAGAGGCAAGAGAAGTGCAGAAAGAAGCAACAGAGGTGCAGAAAGAGGCAAGAGGGGTGCAGAAAGAGGCAAGAGGGGTGCAGAAAGAAGCAACAGAGGTGCAGAAAGAGGCAAGAGAGGTGCAGAAAGAAGCAAGTGAAGTGCAGAAAGAGGCAACAGAGGTGCAGAAAGACGCAAGAGAGGTGCAGAAACAAGCAAGAGAAGTGCAGAAAGAGGCAAGAGAATTGCTGAAAGAAGCAACAGAGGTGTAGAAAGAAGCAAGAGAAGTGCTGAAAGAGGCAAGTGAGGTGCAGAAATAAGCAAGAGCAGTGCAGAAAGAACCAACAGAGGTGCAGAAAGAGGCAAGAGGGGTGCAGAAAGAAGTAGGAGAGGTGCACAAAGAGGCAAGAGAGGTACAGAAAGAGGCAGGAGAGGTGCAGAAAGAAGGAAGAGAAGTGCAGAAAGAGGCAACAGAGGTGCATGAAAGAAGCAACAGAGGTGTAGAAAGAGGCAAGAGAAGTGCAGAAAGAGGCAAGAGAGGTGCAGAAAGAAGCAAGAGAGGTGCAAAAAGAGGGAAAAGGGGTGCAAAGAGAGGCAAGAGGGGTACAGAAAGAAGCAAGAGAGGTGCAGAAAGAGGCAAGAGAGGTGCAGAAAGAGGCAAGAGAGGTGCAGAAAGAAGGAAGAGAAGTGCAGAAAGAAGCAACAGAGGTGCTGAAAGAGGTGCGAAGGGTGCAGAAAGAGCAAGAGAAGTGCAAAAACAGGCAACAGAGGTACAGAAAGAGGCAAGAGAGGTGCTGAAACAGGCAGGAAAGGTACAGAAAGAGGGAACAGGGGTGCAGAAAGAGGCAAGAGAGGTGCAGAAATAGAAAAGAGGGGTGCAGAAAGAGGCAAGAGATCTGCATAAAAAATCAACAGAGGTGGTGAAGGAGGCAAGTGACGTGCAGAAAGAAGCAAGAGAGTTGCAGAAAGAGGCAATAGAAGTGCAGAAAGAAGCAAGAGAGGTGCAGAAAGAGGCAAGAGGGGTGCAGAAAGAGGAGAGAGAAGTACAGAAAGAAGCAACAGAGGTGCTCAAAGAGGCAAGAGGGATGCAGAAAGAGGCAAGAGGGGTGCAGAAAGAAGCAACAGAGGTGCCGAAAGAGGCAAGAGAGGTGCAGAAAGTAGCAAGTGAAGTGCAGAAAGAGGCAACAGAGGTGCAGAAAGACGCAAGAGAGGTGCAGAAACAAGCAAGAGAAGAGCAGAAAGAGGCAAGAGAATTGCTGAAAGAAACAGGTGTAGAAAGAAGCAAGAGAAGTGCTGAAAGAGGCAAGTGAGGTGCAGAAATAAGCAAGAGCATTGCAGAGAGAACCAACAGAGGTGCAAAAAGAGGCAAGAGGGGTGCAGAAAGAAGTAGGAGAGGTGCACAAAGAGGCAAGAGAGGTAGAGAAAGAGGCAGGAGGGGTGCAGAAAGAAGGAAGAGAAGTGCAGAAAGAAGTAACAGAGGTGCTGAAAGAGGCAGCAGAGGTGTAGAAAGAAGCAAGAGAAGTGCAGAAAGAGGCAACAGAGGTGCAGAAAGAGGCAAGAGAGGTGCAGAAAGAGACAAATAGAGGTGCAGAAAGAGGCAAGAGAGCTGCAGAAAAAGCAACAGAGGTGCATGAAAGAGGCAAGATGAGGTGCAGAAAGAGGCAAGAGAACTGCAGAAAGAAGCAACAGAGGTGCTGAAAGAGGTAAGTAGAGGTACAGAAAGAAGCAAGAGAGGTGCAGAAAGAAGCAACAGAGGTGCAGAAAGAGGCAAGAGAGGTGCAGAAAGAGGCAAGAGAGGTGCAGAAAGAAGCAACAGAGGTGCGGAAAGAAGCAACAGAGGTGCAGAAAGAGGCAAGAGAGGTGCAGAAAGAGGCAAGAGAAGTGCAGAAAGAGGCAACAGAGGTGCAGAAAGAGGCAAGAGAGGTGCAGAAAGAAGCAGGAAAGGTGCAGATAGAGGGAACAGGGGTGCAGAAAGAGGCGAGAGGTGCAGAAAGAGAAAAGAGGGGTGCAGAAAGAGGCAAGAGATCTGCAGAAAAAGCAACAGAGGTGCTGAAAGAGGCAAGTGAGGTGCAGAAAGAAGCAAGAGAGGTGCAGAAAGAAGGAAGAGAAGTGCATAAAGAAGTAACAGAGGTGCTGAAAGAGGCCCGAAGGGTGCAGAAAGAGCAAGAGAAGTGCAGAAAGAAGCAACAGAGGTACTGAAAGAGGAAATAGTGGTGCAGAAAGAGGCAAGAGAGGTGCAGAAAGAAGCAACAGAGGTGCTGAAAGAGGCAAGAGAGGTACAGAAAGAAGCAAGTGAAGTGCAGAAAGAGGCAACAGAGGTGCAGAAAGATGCAAGAGAGGTACAGAAACAAGCAAGAGAAGTGCAGAAAGAGGCAAGAGAATTTCTGAAAGAAGCAACAGAGGTGTAGAAAGAAGCAAGAGAAGTGCTGAAAGAGACAAGTGAGGTTCAGAAATAAGCAAGAGCAGTGCAGAAAGAACCAACAGAGGTGCAAAAAGAGGCAAGAGGGGTGCAGAAAGATATAGGAGAGGTGCACAAAGAGGCAAGAGAGGTACAGAAAGAGGCAGGAGGGGTGCAGAAAGAAGGAGGAGAAGTGCAGAAAGAGGCAAGAGAATTGCTGAAAGAAACAACAGAGGTGTAGAAAGAAGCAAGAGAAGTGCAGAAAGTGGCAAGTGAGGTGCAGAAAGAAGCAAGAGCAGTGCAGAAAGAACCAACAGAGGTGCAAAAAGAAGCAAGATGGGTGCAGAAAAAGGTAGGAGGGGTGCACAAAGAGGCAAGAGAGGTACAGAAAGAGGCAGGAGGGGTGCAGAAAGAAGGAAGAGAAGTGCAGAAAGAAGTAACAGAGGTGCTGAAAGAGGTGCGAAGGGTGCAGAAAGAGCAAGAGAAGTGCAGAAAGAGGCAATTGAGGTACGGAAACAGGCAGGAAAGGTACAGAAAGAGGGAACATGGGTGCAGAAAGAGGCAAGAGAGGTGCAGAAAGAGAAAAAAGGGGTGCAGAAAGAGGCAAGAGAGCTGCAGAAAAAAGCAACATAGGTGCTGAAAGAGGCAAGTGAGGTGCAGAAAGGGGCAAGAGAACTGCAGAAAAAAGCAACAGAGGTGCTGAAAGAGGCAAGTGAGGTGCAGAAAGAGGCAATAGAAGTGCAGAAAGAAGCAACGGAGTTGCGGAAAGAAGCAACAGAGGTGCAGAAAGAGGCAAGAGGGGTGCAGAAAGAGGCAAGAGAAGTGTAGAAAGAGGCAACGGAGGTACAGAAAGAGGCGAGAGAGGTGCAGAAAGAAGCAGGAAAGGTGCAGATGGAGGGAACAGGGGTGCTGAAAGAGGCAAGTGAGGTGCAGAAAGAGGCAATAGAAGTGCAGAAAGAAGCAACGGAGTTGCGGAAAGAAGCAACAGAGGTGCAGAAAGAGGCAAGAGGGGTGCAGAAAGAAGCAAGAGAAGTGCAGAAAGAGGCAACGGAGGTACAGAAAGAGGCGAGAGAGGTGCAGAAAGAAGCAGGAAAGGTGCAGATAGAGGGAACAGGGGTGCAGAAAGAGGCAAGAGATCTGCAGAAAAAAGCAACAGAGTTGCTGAAAGAGGCAAGTGAGGTGCAGAAAGAGCAAGAGAAGTGCAGAAAGAGGCAACAGAGGTGTAGAAAGAAGCAAGAGAAGTGCTGAAAGAGGCAAGTGAGGTGCAGAAATAAGCAAGAGCAGTGCAGAAAGAACCAACAAAGGTGCACAAAGAGGCAAGAGAGGTACAGAAAGAGGCAGGAGGGGTGCAGAAAAAAGGAGGAGAAGTACAGAAAGAGGCAAGAGAATTGCTGAAAGAAACAACAGAGGTGTAGAAAGAAGCAAGAGAAGTGCAGAAAGTAGCAAGTGAGGTGCAGAAAGAAGCAAGAGCAGTGCAGAAAGAACCAACAGAGGTGCAAAAAGAGGCAAGAGGGGTGCAGAAAAAGGTAGGAGGGGTGCACAAAGATGCAAGAGAGGTACAGAAAGAGGCAGGAGGGGTGCAGAAAGAAGGAAGAGAAGTGCAGAAAGAAGTAACAGAGGTGCTGAAAGAGGCGCAAAGGGTGTATAAAGAGCAAGAGAAGTGCAGAAAGAGGCAACAGAGGTACAGAAAGAGGCAAGAGAGGTGCAGAAACAGGCAGGAAAGGTGCAGAAAGAGGGAACAGGGGTACAGAAAGAGGCAAGAGAGGTGCAGAAAGAGAAAAGAGGGTGCAGAAAGAGGAAAGAGAGCTGCAGAAAAATGCAACAGAGGTGCTGAAAGAGGCAAGTGAGGTGTAGAAAGGGACAAGAGAACTGCAGAAAAAAGCAACAGAGGTGCTGAAAGAGGCAAGTGAGATACAGAAAGAAGCAAGAGAGGTGCAGGAAGAGGCAATAGAAGTGCAGAAAGAAGCAACAGAGGTGCGGAAAGAAGCAACAGAGGTGCAGAAAGAGGCAAGAGAAGTGCAGAAAGAGGCAATAGAGGTACAGAAAGAGTCAAGAGAGATGCTGAAAGAAGCAGGAAAGGTGCAGATAGAGGGAACAGGGGTGCAGAAAGAGGCAAGAGAGGTACAGAAAGAGAAAAGAGTGGTGCAGAAAGAGGCAAGAGATCTGTAGAAAAAAGCAACAGAGGTGCTGAAAGAGGCAAGTGAGGTACAGAAAGAAGCAAGAGAGGTGCAGAAAGAAGGAAGAGAAGTGCATAAAGAAGTAACAGAGGTGCTGAAAGAGGCGCGAAGGGTGCAGAAAGAGCAAGAGAAGTGCAGAAAGAAGCAACAGAGGTACTGAAAGAGGCAATAGTGGTGCAGAAAGAGGCAAGAGGGGTGCAGAAAGAAGCAACAGAGGTGCCGAAAGAGGCAAGAGAGGTGCAGAAAGATGCAAGTGAAGTACAGAAAGAGGCAACAGAGGTGCAGAAAGATGCAAGAGAGGTGCAGAAACAAGCAAGAGAAGTGCAGAAAGAAGCAAGAGAATTTCTGAAAGAAGCAACAGAGGTGTAGAAAGAAGCAAGAGAAGTGCTGAAAGAGACAGGTGAGGTGCAGAAATGAGCAAGAGCAGTGCAGAAAGAACCAACAGAGGTGCAAAAAGAGGCAAGAGGGGTGCAGAATAAAGTAGGAGAGGTGCACAAAGAGGCAAGAGAAGTACAGAAAGAGGCAGGATGGGTGCAGAAAGAAGGATGACAAGTGCAGAAAGAGGCAAGAGAATTGCTGAAAGAAACAACAGAGGTGTAGAAAGAAGCAAGAGAAGTGCAGAAAGTGGCAAGTGAGGTGCAGAAATGAGCAAGAGCAGTGCAGAAAGAACCAACAGAGGTGCAAAAAGAGGCAAGAGGGGTGCAGAATAAAGTAGGAGAGGTGCACAAAGAGGCAAGAGAAGTACAGAAAGAGGCAGGATGGGTGCAGAAAGAAGGATGACAAGTGCAGAAAGAGGCAAGAGAATTGCTGAAAGAAACAACAGAGGTGTAGAAAGAAGCAAGAGAAGTGCAGAAAGTGGCAAGTGAGGTGCAGAAAGAAGCAAGAGCAGTGCAGAAAGAACCAACAGAGGTGCAAAAAGAGGCAAGAAGGGTGCAGAAAAAGGTATGAGGGGTGCACAAAGAGGTAAGAGGTACAGAAAGAGGCAGGAGGGGTGCAGAAAGAATAAAGAGAAGTGCAGAAAGAAGTAACAGAGGTGCTGAAAGAGGCACGAATGGTGTAGAAAGAGCAAGAGAAGTGCAGAAAGAGGCAATAGAGGTACAGAAAGAGGCGAGAGAGGTACAGAAACAGGCAGGAAAGGTGCAGAAAGAGGGAACAGGGGTGCAAAAAGGGCAAGAGAGGTGCAGAAAGAGAAACGGGGGGTGCTGCAAGAGGCAAGAGTGCTGCAGAAAAAAGCAACAGAGGTGGTGAAAGAGACAAGTGAGGTGCAGAAAGAGGCAATAGAAGTGCAGAAAGAAGCAACGGAGGTGCGGAAAGAAGCAACAGAGGTGCAGAAAGAGGCAAGAGAGCTGCAGAAAAAAGCAACAGAGGTGGTGAAAGAGGCAAGTGAGGTGCAGAAAGAGGCAATAGAAGTGCAGAAAGAAGCAACGGAGGTGCGGAAAGAAGCAACAGAAGTGCAGAAAGAGGCAAGAGAGGTGCAGAAAGAGGCAAGAGAGGTGCAGAAAGAAGCAGGAAAGGTGCAGATAGAGGGAACAGGGGTGCAGAAAGAGGCGAGAGGTGCAGAAAGAGAAAAGAGGGGTGCAGAAAGAGGGAAGAGATCTGCAGAAAAAAGCAACAGAGGTGCTGAAAGAGGCAAGTGAGGTGCAGAAAGAAGCAAGAGAGGTGCAGAAAGAAGGAAGAGAAGTGCATAAAGAAGTGACAGAGGTGCTGAAAGAGGCACGAAGGGTGCAGAAAGAGCAAGAGAAGTGCAGAAAGAGGCAACAGAGGTACAGAAAGAGGCAAGAGAGGTGCAGAAAGAGAAAAGAGGGGTGCAGAAAGAGGCAAGAGATCTGCAGTAAAAAGCAACAGAGGTACTGAAAGAGGCAAGTGAGGTGCAGAAAGAGGCAAGAGATCTACGGAAAAAAGCAACAGAGGTGCTGACAGAGGCAAGTGAGGTGCAGAAAGAAGCCAGAGAGGTGCAGAAAGGGCAATCGAAGTGCAAGAAAGAAGCAATAGAGGTACAGAAAGAGGGAAGAGGGGTACAGAAAGAGGAGAGAGAAGTACAGAAAGAAGCAAAAGAGGTGCTCAAAGAGGCAAGAAGGATGCAGAAAGAGGCAAGAGCAGTGCAGAAAGAACCAAGAGAAGTGCAGAAAGAAGCAACAGAGGTGCAGACGGAGACATGAGGGGTGCAGAAAGAAGGAAGAGAAGTGCAGAAAGAAGCAACAGAGGTGCTGAAAGAGGTGCGAAGGGTGCAGAAAGAGCAAGAGAAGTGCAAAAACAGGCAACAGAGGTACAGAAAGAGGCAAGAGAGGTGCTGAAACAGGCAGGAAAGGTACAGAAAGAGGGAACAGGGGTGCAGAAAGAGGCAAGAGAGGTGCAGAAATAGAAAAGAGGGGTGCAGAAAGAGGCAAGAGATCTGCATAAAAAATCAACAGAGGTGGTGAAGGAGGCAAGTGACGTTCAGAAAGAAGCAAGAGAGTTGCAGAAAGAGGCAATAGAAGTGCAGAAAGAAGCAAGAGAGGTGCAGAAAGAGGCAAGAGGGTTGCAGAAAGAGGAGAGAGAAGTACAGAAAGAAGCAAAAGAGGTGCTCAAAGAGGCAAGAGGGATGCAGAAAGAGGCAAGAGGGGTGCAGAAAGAAGCAACAGAGGTGCCGAAAGAGGCAAGAGAGGTGCAGAAAGAAGCAAGTGAAGTGCAGAAAGAGGCAACAGAGGTGCAGAAAGACGCAAGAGAGATGCAGAAACAAGCAAGAGAAGTGCAGAAAGAGGCAAGAGAATTGCTGAAAGAAGCAACAGAGGTGTAGAAAGAAGCAAGAGAAGTGCTGAAAGAGGCAAGTGAGGTGCATAAATAAGCAAGAGCAGTGCAGAAAGAACCAACAGAGGTGCAAAAAGACCCAAGAGGGGTGCAGAAAGAAGTAGGTGAGGTGCACAAAGAGGCAAGAGAGGTACAGAAAGAGGCAGGAGGGGTGCAGAAAGAAGGAAGAGAAGTGCAGAAAGAAGTAACAGAGGTGCTGAAAGAGGCGCGAAGGGTGTAGAAAGAGCAAGAGAAGTGCAGAAAGAGGCAACAGGGGTGCAGAAAGAGGCAAGAGAGGTGCAGAAAGAGAAAATAGGGGTGCAGAAAGAGGCAAGAGAGCTGCAGAAAAAAGCAACAGAGGTGCTGAAAGAGGCAAGTGAGGTGCAGAAAGGGGCAAGAGAACTGCAGAAAAAGCAACAGAGGTGCTGAAAGAGGTAAGTGAGGTACAGAAAGAAGCAAGAGAGGTACAGAAAGAGGCAATAGAAGTGCAGAAAGAAGCAACAGAGGTGCGGAAAGAAGCAACAGAGGTGCAGAAGGAGGCAAGAGGGGTGCAGAAAGAGGCAAGAGAAGTGCAGAAAGAGGCAACAGAGGTACAGAAAGAGGCAAGAGAGATGCAGAAAGAAGCAGGAAAGGTGCAGATAGAGGGAACAGGGGTGCAGAAAGAGGCAAGAGAGGTGCAGAAAGAGAAAAGAGGGGTGCAGAAAGAGGCAAGAGATCTGCAGAAAAAAGCAACAGAGGTGCTGAAAGAGGCAAGTGAGGTGCAGAAAGAAGCAAGAGAGGTGCAGAAAGAAGGAAGAGAAGTGCATAAAGAAGTAACAGAGGTGCTGAAAGAGGCCCGAAGGGTGCAGAAAGAGCAAGAGAAGTGCAGAAAGAAGCAACAGAGGTACTGAAAGAGGAAATAGTGGTGCAGAAAGAGGCAAGAGAGGTGCAGAAAGAAGCAACAGAGGTGCTGAAAGAGGCAAGAGAGGTACAGAAAGAAGCAAGTGAAGTGCAGAAAGAGGCAACAGAGGTGCAGAAAGATGCAAGAGAGGTACAGAAACAAGCAAGAGAAGTGCAGAAAGAGGCAAGAGAATTTCTGAAAGAAGCAACAGAGGTGTAGAAAGAAGCAAGAGAAGTGCTGAAAGAGACAAGTGAGGTTCAGAAATAAGCAAGAGCAGTGCAGAAAGAACCAACAGAGGTGCAAAAAGAGGCAAGAGGGGTGCAGAAAGATATAGGAGAGGTGCACAAAGAGGCAAGAGAGGTACAGAAAGAGGCAGGAGGGGTGCAGAAAGAAGGAGGAGAAGTGCAGAAAGAGGCAAGAGAATTGCTGAAAGAAACAACAGAGGTGTAGAAAGAAGCAAGAGAAGTGCAGAAAGTGGCAAGTGAGGTGCAGAAAGAAGCAAGAGCAGTGCAGAAAGAACCAACAGAGGTGCAAAAGAAGCAAGATGGGTGCAGAAAAAGGTAGGAGGGGTGCACAAAGAGGCAAGAGAGGTACAGAAAGAGGCAGGAGGGGTGCAGAAAGAAGGAAGAGAAGTGCAGAAAGAAGTAACAGAGGTGCTGAAAGAGGTGCGAAGGGTGCAGAAAGAGCAAGAGAAGTGCAGAAAGAGGCAATTGAGGTACGGAAACAGGCAGGAAAGGTACAGAAAGAGGGAACATGGGTGCAGAAAGAGGCAAGAGAGGTGCAGAAAGAGAAAAGAGGGGTGCAGAAAGAGGCAAGAGAGCTGCAGAAAAAAGCAACATAGGTGCTGAAAGAGGCAAGTGAGGTGCAGAAAGGGGCAAGAGAACTGCAGAAAAAAGCAACAGAGGTGCTGAAAGAGGCAAGTGAGGTGCAGAAAGAGGCAATAGAAGTGCAGAAAGAAGCAACGGAGTTGCGGAAAGAAGCAACAGAGGTGCAGAAAGAGGCAAGAGGGGTGCAGAAAGAGGCAAGAGAAGTGTAGAAAGAGGCAACGGAGGTACAGAAAGAGGCGAGAGAGGTGCAGAAAGAAGCAGGAAAGGTGCAGATGGAGGGAACAGGGGTGCTGAAAGAGGCAAGTGAGGTGCAGAAAGAGGCAATAGAAGTGCAGAAAGAAGCAACGGAGTTGCGGAAAGAAGCAACAGAGGTGCAGAAAGAGGCAAGAGGGGTGCAGAAAGAAGCAAGAGAAGTGCAGAAAGAGGCAACGGAGGTACAGAAAGAGGCGAGAGAGGTGCAGAAAGAAGCAGGAAAGGTGCAGATAGAGGGAACAGGGGTGCAGAAAGAGGCAAGAGATCTGCAGAAAAAGCAACAGAGTTGCTGAAAGAGGCAAGTGAGGTGCAGAAAGAGCAAGAGAAGTGCAGAAAGAGGCAACAGAGGTGTAGAAAGAAGCAAGAGAAGTGCTGAAAGAGGCAAGTGAGGTGCAGAAATAAGCAAGAGCAGTGCAGAAAGAACCAACAAAGGTGCACAAAGAGGCAAGAGAGGTACAGAAAGAGGCAGGAGGGGTGCAGAAAAAAGGAGGAGAAGTACAGAAAGAGGCAAGAGAATTGCTGAAAGAAACAACAGAGGTGTAGAAAGAAGCAAGAGAATTGCAGAAAGTGGCAAGTGAGGTGCAGAAAGAAGCAAGAGCAGTGCAGAAAGAACCAACAGAGGTGCAAAAAGAGGCAAGAGGGGTGCAGAAAAAGGTAGGAGGGGTGCACAAAGATGCAAGAGAGGTACAGAAAGAGGCAGGAGGGGTGCAGAAAGAAGGAAGAGAAGTGCAGAAAGAAGTAACAGAGGTGCTGAAAGAGGCGCAAAGGGTGTATAAAGAGCAAGAGAAGTGCAGAAAGAGGCAACAGAGGTACAGAAAGAGGCAAGAGAGGTGCAGAAACAGGCAGGAAAGGTGCAGAAAGAGGGAACAGGGGTACAGAAAGAGGCAAGAGAGGTGCAGAAAGAGAAAAGAGGGGTGCAGAAAGAGGCAAGAGAGCTGCAGAAAAATGCAACAGAGGTGCTGAAAGAGGCAAGTGAGGTGTAGAAAGGGGCAAGAGAACTGCAGAAAAAAGCAACAGAGGTGCTGAAAGAGGCAAGTGAGATACAGAAAGAAGCAAGAGAGGTGCAGGAAGAGGCAATAGAAGTGCAGAAAGAAGCAACAGAGGTGCGGAAAGAAGCAACAGAGGTGCAGAATGAGGCAAGAGGAGTGCAGAAAGAGGCAATAGAGGTACAGAAAGAGTCAAGAGAGATGCTGAAAGAAGCAGGAAAGGTGCAGATAGAGGGAACAGGGGTGCAGAAAGAGGCAAGAGAGGTACAGAAAGACAAAAGAGTGGTGCAGAAAGAGGCAAGAGATCTGTAGAAAAAAGCAACAGAGGTGCTGAAAGAGGCAAGTGAGGTACAGAAAGAAGCAAGAGAGGTGCAGAAAGAAGGAAGAGAAGTGCATAAAGAAGTAACAGAGGTGCTGAAAGAGGCAAGTGAGGTACAGAAAGAGCAAGAGAAGTGAAGAAAGAAGCAACAGAGGTACTGAAAGAGGAAATAGTGGTGCAGAAAGAGGCAAGAGAGGTGCAGAAAGAAGCAACAGAGGTGCTGAAAGAGGCAAGAGAGGTGCAGAAAGATGCAAGTGAAGTGCAGAAAGAGGCAACAGAGGTGCAGAAAGATGCAAGAGAGGTGCAGAAACAAGCAAGAGAAGTGCAGAAAGAAGCAAGAGAATTTCTGAAAGAAGCAACAGAGGTGTAGAAAGAAGCAAGAGAAGTGCTGAAAGAGACAGGTGAGGTGCAGAAATGAGCAAGAGCAGTGCAGAAAGAACCAACAGAGGTGCAAAAAGAGGCAAGAGGGTGCAGAATAAAGTAGGAGAGGTGCACAAAGAGGCAAGAGAAGTACAGAAAGACGCAGGATGGGTGCAGAAAGAAGGATGACAAGTGCAGAAAGAGGCAAGAGAATTGCTGAAAGAAACAACAGAGGTGTAGAAAGAAGCAAGAGAAGTGCAGAAAGTGGCAAGTGAGGTGCAGAAAGAAGCAAGAGCAGTGCAGAAAGAACCAACAGAGGTGCAAAAAGAGGCAAGAAGGGTGCAGAAAAAGGTATGAGGGGTGCACAAAGAGGTAAGAGAGTACAGAAAGAGGCAGGAGGGGTGCAGAAAGAATAAAGAGAAGTGCAGAAAGAAGTAACAGAGGTGCTGAAAGAGGCACGAATGGTGTAGAAAGAGCAAGAGAAGTGCAGAAAGAGGCAATAGAGGTACAGAAAGAGGCAAGAGAGGTACAGAAACAGGCAGGAAAGGTGCAGAAAGAGGGAACAGGGGTGCAAAAAGGGCAAGAGAGGTACAGAAAGAGAAACGAGGGGTGCTGCAAGAGGCAAGAGTGCTGCAGAAAAAAGCAACAGAGGTGGTGAAAGAGACAAGTGAGGTGCAGAAAGAGGCAATAGAAGTGCAGAAAGAAGCAACGGAGGTGCGGAAAGAAGCAACAGAGGTGCAGAAAGAGGCAAGAGAGCTGCAGAAAAAAGCAACAGAGGTGGTGAAAGAGGCAAGTGAGGTGCAGAAAGAGGCAAGAGAGGTGCAGAAAGAGGCAAGAGAGGTGCAGAAAGAAGCAGGAAAGGTGCAGATAGAGGGAACAGGGGTGAGAAAGAGGCGAGAGATGCAGAAAGAGAAAAGAGGGGTGCAGAAAGAGGCAAGAGATCTGCAGAAAAAAGCAACAGAGGTGCTGAAAGAGGCAAGTGAGGTGCAGAAAGAAGCAAGAGAGGTGCAGAAAGAAGGAAGAGAAGTGCATAAAGAAGTAACAGAGGTGCTGAAAGAGGCACGAAGGGTGCAGAAAGAGCAAGAGAAGTGCAGAAAGAAGCAACAGAGGTACAGAAAGAGGCAAGAGAGGTGCAGAAAGAGGCAAGTGAGGTGCAGAAAGAAGCAAGAGAGGTGCAGAAAGAAGCAAGAGAGGTACAAAAAGAGGCAAGAGAAGTGCAGAAAGAGGCAACAGAGGTGCAGAAAGATGCAATAGAAGTGCAGAAAGAAGCAAGAGAGGTGCAGAAAGAGGCAAGAGAAGTGCAGAAAGAAGCAACAGAGGTGTAGAAAGAAGCAAGAGAAGTGCTGAAAGAGGCAAGTGAGGTGCAGAAATAAGCAAGAGCAGTGCAGAAAGAACCAACAGAAGGTGCAAAAGAGGCAAGAGAGGTGCAGAAAGAGTAAGAGAGGTGCAGAAAGAGGCAAGAGAGGTGCAGAAAGAGGCAAGAGGGTGCAGAAAGAAGGAGGAGAAGTGCAGAAAGAGGCAAGAGAATTGCTGAAAGAAACAACAGAGGTGCAGAAAGAAGCAAGAGAAGTGCAGAAAGTGGCAAGAGAGGTGCAGAAAGAAGCAAGAGCAGTGCAGAAAGAACCAACAGAGGTGCAAAAAGAGGCAAGAGGGTGCAGAAAAGGTAGGAGAGGTGCACAAAGAAGCAAGAGAGGTACAGAAAGAGGCAGGAGGGGTGCAGATAGAAGGACGAGAAGTGCAGAAAGAAGTAACAGAGGTGCTGAAAGAGGCAAGAAGGGTGCAGAAAGAGCAAGAGAAGTGCAGAAAGAGGCAACAGAGGTGCAGAAAGAGGCAAGAGAGGAAATGCAGAAAGAGGCAACAGGGGTGCAGAAAGAGGCAAGAGAGGTGCAGAAAGAGAAAAGAGAGGTGCAGAAAGAGGCAAGAGAAGCTGCAGAAAGATGCAACAGAGGTGCTGAAAGAGGCAAGAGAGGTGCAGAAAGAGGCAAGAGAACTGCAGAAAAAGCAACAGAGGTGCTAAAAGAGGCAAGTGGGGTGCAGAAAGAAGCAAGAGAGGTGTAGAAAGAAGCAAGAGAAGTGCAGAAAGAAGCAACAGAGGTGCAGAAAGAGGCAAGAGGGGTGTAGAAAGAGGCAAGAGAAGTGCTGAAAGAGGCAACAGAGGTACAGAAAGAGGCAAGAGAGGTGCAGAAAGAAGCAGGAAAGGTGCAGATAGAGGGAACAGGGGTGCAGAAAGAGGCAAGAGAGGTACAGAAAGAGCAAAAGAGGTGCAGAAAGAGGCAAGAGAGCTGCAGAAAGAAGCAACAGAGGTGCTGAAAGAGGCAAGTGAGGTGCAGAAAGAAGCAAGAGAAGTGCAGAAAGAGGCAACAGAGGTGCAGAAAGAAGCAAGAGAGGTGCAGAAAGAAGCAATAGAAGTGCAGAAAGAAGCAATAGAGGTGCAGAAAGAGGCAAGAGAAGTGCAGAAAGAAGCAACAGAGGTGCAGAAAGAGGCAAGACGGGTGCAGAAAGAGGCAGGAGTAGTGCAGAAAGAAGCAACAGAGGTGCAGAAAGAGGCAAGAGAGGTGCAGAAAGAAGCAAGTGAAGGTGCAGAAAGAGGCAACAGAGGTGCAGAAAGAGGCAAGAGAGGTGCAGAAACAAGCAAGAGAAGTGCAGAAAGAGGCAAGAGAATTGCTGAAAGAAGCAACAGAGGTGTAGAAAGAAGCAAGAGAAGTGCAGAAAGAGGCAAGTGAGGTGCAGAAAGAAGCAAGAGCAGTGCAGAAAGAACCAACAGAGGTGCAGAAAGAGGCAAGAGGGGTGCAGAAAAAGCAGGAGAGGTGCACAAAGAGGCAAGAGAGGTACAGAAAGAGGCAGGAGGGGTGCAGAAAGAAGGAAGAGAAGTGCAGAAAGAAGCAAGAGAGGTGCGAAAAGAGGCAATAGAAGTGCAGAAAGAAGCAACAGAGGTGCAGAAAGAGGCAAGCAGAGGTGCAGAAAGAGGCAAGAGAGGTGCAGAAAGAAGCAGGAAAGGTGCAGAAAGAGGCAACAGGGGTGCAGAAAGAGGCAAGAGAGGTGCAGAAAGAGAAAAGAGGGTGCAGAAAGAGGAGAGAGAGCTGCAGAAAGAAGCAACAGAGGTGCTGAAAGAGGCAAGTGAGGTGCAGAAAGAAGCAAGAGAAGTGCAGAAAGAAGCAACAGAGGTGCAGAAAGAAGCAACAGAGGTGCAGAAAGAGGCAAGAGAGGTGCAGAAAGAAGGCAAGAGAAGTGCAGAAAGAAGCAACAGAGGTGCATGAAAGAGGTACAAGAGGTGCAGAAAGAGCAAGAGAAGTGCAGAAAGAGGCAACAGAGGTACAGAAAGAGGCAAGAGAGGTGCTGAAACAGGCAGGAAAGGTACAGAAAGAGGGAACAGGGGTGCCGAAAGAAGCAAGAGAGGTGCATAAAGAGAAAAGATGGGTGCAGAAAGAGGCAAGAGATCTGCATAAAAAGCAACAGAGGTGCTGAAAGAGGCAAGTGAGGTGCAGAAAGAAGCAAGAGAGTTGCAGAAAGAAGCAATAGAAGTGCAGAAAGAAGCAAGAGAGGTGCAGAAAGAGGCAAGAGGGGTGCAGAAAGAGGAGAGAGAAGTGCAGAAAGAAGCAAAAGAGGTGCTCAAAGAGGCAAGAGGGATGCAGAAAGAGGCAAGAGGGGTGCAGAAAGAAGCAACAGAGGTGCAGAAAGAGGCAAGAGAGGTGCAGAAAGAAGCAAGGAAGTGCAGAAAGAGGCAACAGAGGTGCAGAAAGAGGCAAGAGAGGTGCAGAAACAAGCAAGAGAAGTGCAGAAAGAGGCAAGAGAATTGCTGAAAGAAGCAACAGAGGTGTAGAAAGAAGCAAGAGAAGTGCTGAAAGAGGCAGGTGAGGTGCAGAAATAAGCAAGAGCAGTGCAGAAAGAACCAACAGAGGTGCAGAAAGAGGCAAGAGGGGTGCAGAAAGAAGTAGGAGAGGTGCACAAAGAGGCAAGAGAGGTACAGAAAGAGGCAGGAGGGTGCAGAAAGAAGGAAGAGAAGTGCAGAAAGAAGCAAGAGAGGTGCTGAAAGAGGCGACGAGAGGTGTAGAAAGAAGCAAGAGAAGTGCAGAAAGAGGCAACAGAGGTGCAGAAAGAGGCAAGAGAGGTGCAGAAAGAGAGCAACAGAGGTGCAGAAAGAGGCAAGAGAGGTGCAGAAAAAGCAACAGAGGTGCTAGAAAGAGGCAAGAGAGGTGCAGAAAGAGGCAAGAGAGGTGCAGAAAGAAGCAAGAGAAGTGCAGAAAGAGGCAAGAGAAGTGCAGAAAGAAGCAACAGAGGTGCAGAAAGAAGCAAGAGAAGTGCAGAAAGAGGCAAGTAGAGGTGCAGAAAGAAGCAAGAGAGGTGCAGAAAGAAGCAACAGAGGTGCAGAAAGAGGCAAGAGGGGTGCAGAAAGAGGCAAGAGAGGTGCAGAAAGAGGCAAGAGAGGTGCAGAAAGAGGCAGGAGGGGTGCAGAAAGAAGCAAGATCAGTGCAGAAAGAAGTAACAGAGGTGCTGAAAGAGGCACGAAGGGTGCAGAAAGAGCAAGAGAAGTGCAGAAAGAGGCAACAGAGGTGCAGAAAGAGGCAAGAGAGGTGCAGAAAGAGGCAAGAGAGGTGCAGAAAGAGGAACTCAAAGTTCTAAGGCTCAAAGTCTCAAGCGAGAGTGCTACAAAAACAAAGTGCAAATAACAAAGTGGTAAAATAAATCAGAAGTCTAAAAATATCAAAGGTCTAGCACTCCTGGAAAGTCTGGCTGCCTAACTAAAGTACAAAATACAAAAACTACAAAAAACAAGCCAAAGTGAGTAAAAACCAAGTGGAGAAATTACAAAAAATAAAGTCTCAAGCTCATGAGTCTCAAACAAAATAACAAAGTCTAAAAACAAGAGATACAAAAGCAAAAATTAAAAGCAAAAGTCAAATAGAAGAACAAAGTTAAAAGCAAGAAAGTCTAAAAAGTCTAAGAAAAGATCTGCAAAAGCCTAGAGGTCTTGAGAAACCGTGGTCTGAAAAATAAAGGTCTAGAAGAAGGAGAGAATTATAAAAGTGACAGAGGTGCTGAAGAGCCTGAGAGGTGCAAGAAACAAGAGGTCTGAAGAGCACAGAGGCTGAAAGGCAAGAGGTGCAGAAGGGATGCAGAAAGACAGATCACGCGTAAAAACCAACAAATTGCTGAAGAGGCCAAGTGAAGGTCTGAAAAACAAGATCTCTGAAAAACAGAAGGTGCGAACAGAGCAAGTGAGTGCAGAAAGCCAGAAGATTAGAAAGAACAATCAGTGCAAAAAAACAATGAGTGCAGAAAGAGGAAGAGGAATTACAAAGGAAGGCCTGGGCCCAAGGGGTTAAAAGCAAAAGGATCTACAGAAAAAGACAAAACAGTCTAAGAACAAGAGGTGCAGAAAAATGAAGTTGAGCCGGAGACATGAGGTTGCCAGAAAGAAGGAAGAGAGATGCAGAAGAAGCTATGGGGGGTTAACTGAAGGGTGGTGTGATTACAGAAGAGTGAGGGGTACAAAGCGACAGCAAGAATTCACCAGAAAGGCAAGAAGGTCTTTGAAGCAGGCAGGAAAGGTGCAGAAAGAGGAACAGGGGGTTGAAAAGGAGATTGCAGAAGCCGAAGGGTTCTAGAAAAGAGCAGGAATCTGCATAAATCATAGAAGGTGGTGAAAGGAAGACAAAGTGGCGGCACGTTCAAGAAGAAAAACAAGATCAAAAAAAAACAAGGGAGTGCAAGAAAGAAACAAGGGTTACAAGAAAATCTAGAAAAAATAAAGACCTCAAAAACAAGGATACAAAAACAAAGGAGTCTGAAAAACAATAGGAGAGATCTGAGGACAAAAGAGTCTAAAATAAGTAAGTACAAAGAAACAATAGAAGAGTGCAAAAAACATAGAAAATCTAAAAGCTCATAAAAGAGTAAGAAGTAAAGTGCTGAAAAACAACAGGAGTGTAAAAGCAAAGAAAGTGCTGAAGAAACAAAGTGAGGATGCCTCATCATAAAATGATCTGAAAGGACTAACAAACACAAGAACCAAAGATTTCAAAATGGTGAGGAGGTCTACTAAAAACAAAGGCCTAAGAAATGGAGGCCTGCAGAAAGGAGAAAGTGCAGAAAAAAAGTAACAGAAGGAGATATGAAAAGCGCATGAGATGTAGAAAAACAAGGAAGTCTAGAAAGACAACAGGAGTTTTTAAAAAAACAAAAGTCAAAAAAGAAAAATAAATTTTAAAAAAACAAAAAACTACAAGCACTGCTGAGAGTGCTGAAGAAACAAGTGAATAAAAATAACAGAGGTCTAGAAAAACAATAGAAAGTGCAAAGCAACAAAGTCACGAAAAACAACAGAAATTCTAGGAGTAAAGCAAAAAGTCTAAAAAAACAAAGTACAAAGTCAAGATGCTAAAAGCAAAAGAGTCTAGATGAGAGTAAATTACTGAAAAACAAAGTACAGAAAACAAAGTGGGTCTGAAAGAAACAAAATCTGTGGCACTGAGGAGATTCTTTAAGAAACAAATGAGTATAAAAACAAAAGTGCAAAAGGGAAAAGAAGATACCTCATCTTTTGAAAGTGCTGAAAAAGCGTAGAAAGGTCAAGCTCACAAAGTCTGAAAAACAACAAAGTACAAAAACAATAAATCAGGCAAAAAAACAAGAAAAAGGTCTCAAAAAAACAACAGAGAGAGGTCTCGAGGCAAGAGGTCTGAGAGCAGATGCAAGAGTGGAGAAATTACAGAAGGAACAACAGAGGTCTGAAAAGATACAAAGAAGGTGCAAAATAAACAGAGAGATCTGAAAGAAGCAAGAGGAATTTCTGAAAGAAGCAACAGAGGTGTAGAAGAAGCAAGAGAGTGCTGAAGAGACAAGGTGAGGTCACAGAAAGTGAGCAAAACAGTGCAGAAGACCAGCAGAGGTCTCAAGAGGCAAAGAGGGGTCTGAAATAAAGTAGAGGAAGGTGCTAAAGACAAGAAAATTATAGAAAAACAGGATGGGTCTGAAAAGGATAATAAGTCTAAGAAATAAGAAAGTGCTGAAAGAAACAACAAGTGTGAAAAATAAGTGAAAGTGACAGAAGGGAGGTCTGAAAAGAAAGCAAAGTGGTCGAAGAATACTCAGGGGTCTAAAGGCAAAGATTCTGAAAGGTGAGGTCACCTAAAGTGAGTGAAAAACAGGAGGATGCAGAAGAATAAAGAGATCACAGAAAGAAAAAGTAGCTGGGGTGCTGAAAGAGCCTGAGATGGATGAAGTAAGAGAGGGTCTGAAAAGAGCAATGGGGAGTGCAGAAAGGCAAAGTACAAAAACCAGGCAGGAAGGTTAGAAAAAGAGACAGGGGTCACAAAAGAACAAAGGTACAGAAGAAGAAACGAGGGTGCACACAAAGCAGTGCTAAAATAGGGGTGATTCAGAAAGAGACAAAGTGGGGGTGCAAGTGGTCTGAAAAGCATGGATGTGCGGGCGCTGAATAGGGGTCTGAAAGACAAAAACTGAAAAGTAACCTAGAGGTGGGGTGAAAGAGACAAGTGAGGTGCAGAAGAAGCAGAGAGGAGGTGCAGAGGCCAGGAGATTCTAGAAAAGCGAGGAAAGGTGCAGATCAGGAACAGGGGTGAAAGAGAGCGAGAGATGCAGAAAAGAAAGAGGGTTACAGAAAAGAGGCAAAGATCTGCAGAAAAACAACAGAGAAGGTGCTGAAAGAAACTATAAATGGAGGTCTGAAAAGAAGCAAGAGGTGCAGAAGAAGGAGAAGAGATGCATAAAAAAAGTAACCATGGAGGTTGAAAGACCAGTTACAAGAGCAAGAGGGTCTGAAAAAGCAACAGGGTACTGAAGAGGAAGTAGATGGTCACAAACAAGAGATCTGAAAAACAACAAGTTCTGAAGAAATTAAGAGAAATTATAGAAAAGCAAGTCGGGGTCTGAAAGAAACAATAGAGGTCTGAAAAAAGAGTCTCTGAAATTCTAAGCAAAATCAGCACTCTAAAGAAGTCTAAGAAAAATAAGAAAATTCACAAAATATAGAAGGTGTAAAAAAGCAAAGATCTTCAAAGACAAGTGAGTTCAAGAAATAAATAAAATGGTCTAGAAGAATACTCTCTGGGGTCTAAGGAAAATAAAGGTCTGAAAAGATATAGGAAGGTCTAAAGGCAAAGTCTAGAAAAAAACAAGAAGGGAGTCTAGGAAGGAAGGAGTCTACAAAACTCAAAGTGCTAAAGCACTCGTGTGTCTCTTATAAAGGAGATCAATAAAATATAAAGATCTCCTTTACTCTTTCTTTCTATACTCTTTCTAAGTATAAGGTCTAGAAGAAAAACTCACTAAAAACAGTCTAAATAACTCTTAGCTAGGAAGTCTAAAAACAAAATGGGTCCTAATAATCCTGGGACAGTCTAAAAATATAAAGTCTAAAAACAAGGTCTAAAAAAAAATACAAAAGCTCAAAATTTAGAAGAGTCTGAAAAGAAAAAGGTCTAAAAATAAGGTCTGAAACAGTTAGTCTGCGGATGGGCAGAGAGGAAAGAACCTGAAGGGACATGGGTTAAAACTAAAGGTCTAAAAAGATGTAAAATAAGAAAACTACAGAAAACAACCATAGGTTGCTGAAAAGAAATAGAAGTGGTCTACAAAAAGACAAAGAACTCAAACTTTAAGTATAGAAGGTGCTAAAACTAAGTAAAGGTCTCAAAACATAAAGGTCTAGAAAAACAACGAGTTGAAAAGCACAACAAGAGAACAAACAAAAATTAAAAACAAAAGAAAGTGTAAAGTATGATTGCTAAAAGCGAAAGGTCTGCAGAGAAGCAGGAGGAAGGTGCAGATGGAGGAACAGGAGTGCTGAAAAGCAAGTGAGTGCAAGAAACAAAGTCACAAAAAAGCTGCTGGAGATTATGGCACTCCTAACAAAGTACAAAAACAAAGAAGGAGTTCTGAAAAATAAGAGGATTAGAAGAACATGGAGAGTACAAGAGGCGAGGTCTGCAGAAGCCAGGAAGGTGCAGATGGAGAACAGGGGTTGCAGAAGAGACCGAGATCTGCAGAAAAGTAATGGGAGTTGCTGGAGCAAAGTGAGGTTAGAAGGCAGAGGATTGCAGAGAGGCAAACAGGGTGTGAAGAAGCAAGAGGTCTTCAGAAAGGAGCAAGTGAGTTGCAGAAATAAACAAAGGCAAGTGCAGAAGAACAACAGATTGCACAAAAAAACAAGAGAATTACTGAAAAACAGGAGGATTTGCAAAGAAAAAAGGAGAGAGAGAGAATACAAAAGGAGAAATAGAGAGAATTGCTGAAAAACAACAGGGTGTAGAAGAAGCAAAGTGCAAAGTAGCAAGTGGGAGGTGCAAAGGCAGAGCAGTTGCAGAAAGACCAGGAGGTTAAGAGGCAGAAGGGGTCACAGAAAGGTGGGAGGTTACTCAAAGATCTAAAATTATAGAAAGGCAGGAGGATTAGAAGGAAGAAGTCTGAAGAAGTAACAGAGAGGTGCTGAAGGGCGCAAGGTGTATAAAGCAAGGCGAAGAAACTAGAGGAATTACAGAAAAGGGCAAGAGGTGCAGAAACATGAGCAGAGGTTCACAGAAAAGAGGGGACAGGGTCTGAAAGAAACAAGAGGTTCTGAAGGGGTCTGAGAGGAAGAAGCTACAGAAAAATGCAGTGGAGGTTGCCTGAAAGACAAGTGAGGTGTAGGGACAAGAGAACTACTGGAAAGCATGAAGTTAGCAGAAGAACAGGGTGAGATGAGAAATAAGGAGGTTAGGGAGAGGCAAGCGAGATTCTGGGAAACCAGCGGGAGGTCACGGAAAAACATAGCTGGGGACTGAAACAGAAGAGATGCAGAAGAGGCAATGGGGTCTGAAGAGTCAAGAGATGCTGAAAAACAGGAAAGGTCTGAATGGGAACAGGAGTTGAAAGAGAGCAAGAGGAAGGTCTACTGAAGGAAAAGGTGGACTGAAGAGGCCAAAGGATCTGTGAAAAGCAGCCAGAGGATTAGCTGAAGAATAGTGAGGTCTGAAGAAGCAAGAGGTGCCAGAAGGAGAGATCATAGTAGCTGAGGTGCTGAAGGGGCGACGGGGTTGCAGAAGAGCAAAGTTGCCAGAAGAGGCGGGAGGTGCCTGAAGGACATTGGTGTGAAAGGTTAGAAGAGCCAGAAGGGTTCTACCAGAGAAATAACTCAAGGTGCCGAAAGGCAAGAGAGGTGGGCGTCTCAGTGGTCCTAGAAAGACAACAGAGGTGCAAGATCTAAAGGTGCAAAAACAAAACAAGATAATAGAAAAAAACAAGAATTTCTGAAAACAACTGGGAGTGTCGCTCGAAAAGTGCTAAGAGACAGGTGGGGTCTAAATGGAAACAAAACAGTCTAGAAGACAGCAGAGGAGGTCTAAAGACAAAGGTCTGCAAGTCAGAAACAGGAGGAGGTGCTAAAGGCAAAGTACAAGAAGAGGCAGGATGGGTCTGCAGAAGGATCAATCACAAAGTCTGAAGAACAAGATTATGAAAAACAACAAGGATCAAAAAAACAAGGGTCTAGAAAGTAACAAGTGAAAGATTACAAAATGGACAGGTGATTGAAAGAACAACAGGAGTTGCAAAAGAGCAAGAAAGGGGTGCAGAATAAAGTGGGAGAAGGTGCTAAAAGGCAAGAAAGAAAATCTAGAAAAAGAGACAGGATGGATTAGAAAGAAGGATGACAGGTCTGAAGAACAAGAAGAATTATTGAAAGAAACCTTACGAGAGAAGCAAGAGGGGGTGCAGAAAGTGGCCAAGTGAGGTGCAGAAAGAAACAAGAACAGTTGCAGAAAGAACCAACAGAGGTTGCAAAAGAGGCAAAGTGCAGAAAGGTATGAGGTGCTAAAGTGAAAGGTGAAGAGACAGGAGGAATTAGAGAGAATAAAGAAAGTGCAGAAGAAAAGTAACAGGAGGTGCTGGAAAGAGGCCACGAATGGTGTAAAAGCTCAGAAAGTCTAGAAAAGTGATGGCGGAGAGTCTGAGGCGAGGTGGAAACAGGCAGAAGGAGATTGCAGAAGGAACAAAGTGCAAAGACAAAAGGTCTGAAAAACAGGAGGTCTACAAAATACAAAGTCTGCAAACAGAAGGTGGTGAAAGATCAGTGGATCTGAAAAACAATAAAGTCTGAAAAGCTCAGGAGGATCTGGAGAAAAAAGCCTCAGAAGGTCCTGAAAAGAACAAAACTATAAAAAAGCTAGAAGGTGGTGAAAGAAACCAAGTGAGTTTAGAAGACAATAAAGTCTGAAAATATGGAGAGTCTGGGCAAAAACAACAAAGTCTAGAAGAAACAAAGGGATCTGAAAAGAACAAGAGGAGTTGCAGAAAGAAGCAGGAGAGTGCAGATGGGCGGGGACAAGGGATTGCAGAAGGCGAGAGGTGCAGAAGAAGAAGGGATTACAGGAAGAAGATCTGCAGAAAAGCAACAGAGGTGCTGAAGGCAAAGTGGAGGTGCAGAGAAGCAAGAACAGAAGAAGGAGAAGTGCATAAAGTGACAGAGGTGCTGAAATTAGGAGTCGCAAAGAAACAAAGTACAGAAAGCAACAAGTACAAATTTAAAGAGGTCTGAGAAGAAGGGATCTGAAAAGAAATAAAGATCTGCAGTAAAGCAACAAGGTGAAAGAGCAAGTGGAGTTGAAAAAGGCCAAAAGTCTGCGAACATAGAGGTGTAACAGAGCAAGTGAGTGCAGAAAAGCCAGAGAGTGCAGAAGAACAATGAAATTACAAGAAAAACAATAGAGAGGAGTACAAAGAAGAGTACAAGGAAGCTGAAAAGCAAAGGTGCTCAAGAAGGCAAAAGGATGCAGAAAAAAGCAAAACAGTGCAAGAACAAAGTGCAGAAAAACATAGAAAGTCTAAAGTGGGAACATGAGAAGTCTAAAGAAAGTCTGAAAAACAACAGAGTCTTGAAGAGTCTGAGGTCTGAAAAACAAGAAAGTCTAAAACAGACAATAGAGGAGGGAACCTGAAAGGCAAGGTCTTGAAACAATTGGGAAGAAAGGAGGTACAGAAAGAACAGAGGTTAGAAAGAGGCAAAGAGGAGGTTGCAGAAATAGAAGAGGTGCAAGAAGAGCAAGAAGATCTGCAACAAAAATCAATAGAGGAGGATGGGTGAAGGAGACAGTGGTTCAGAAGAAGCAAGAGAGTTCTAGAAAAGAGCCAATAGAGAGGTCTGAAAAAAACAAGGAGATTCTGAAGACAAAAGGGTTAGAAAAGGAAGATACTAAGAAAAACAAAAGGGAGGATATCAAGACAAGGGATCTCTTTGTAAGGGGTCTGAAAGCCAATGAGGTCTGGCGAAAACAAAGGTCTGAAAAGTATAAGTCAGAGGTCTGAAACCAACAGAGGTCTGAAACCTTAGAAAGATCTTGAAACAAACAAAGTCTGAAACAAAATTGCTGAAAGCGCTAACAGGGGTGTGAAAAACAAAGTGCTGAAAAACAGTGAGGTGCATAAAATAAGCAAACAGTCACAGAAGACTCAGAAGGTGCAAAGACTAAGGGGTCTAAGAAAAGTAGGTGGAGTGCCTAAAAAAACAAAGAGGTACAAACAGAGGAGGGTCAGGAAGAGGTCTGAAAAAATGGCAGGAGTGCTGAAAGTATGGTGAGGGGTGTAAATGAAGGAGGTCCTAGAAAGACAACAACAGGATTCGAAGAACCAGAGAGGTCAGAAGCAGGTTGAAGAGCAAGAGGCTGCAAGAAGCTCGAGGTCTTGAAGGGCAAAGTGAGGTGCAGAAGGACAGAACTGCAGAGCCAACAGGATTGCTGAAGAGGTGCGTGGTGCAGAAGAAGCAAAGTGCAGAAGAGGCAATGAAGTGCAGAAAGAAGCAGCCAGGATCTAACGGAGAAACAACAGAGAGGTCAGAGAGGCAAGGGATTAGAAGAAACAAGAAGGGGGTCTGAAGGCAACCAGAGAGTCCTAGAAAAGAAACAAAGAGATCTGAAAGCAGAAGGAGGTCTAGATAGGGAACAGGAGTGCAAAGAAATAAGAAAGAAAGTCTAACAAGGGTCTGAAGACAAAGATCTATAAAAAAACAAGCAAGTGCTGAAGGAGCAGAGTGGGGTCTGAAAAATAAGAGGATAAGAGGTCATAAAAATAACAGAGGTGCTGAAAAGAGCCAGGTGAAGAAACAAGAAGAAGTTAGAAGAAGCAGCAGAGGCACTGAAGAAATGGTGGTTACTGAAGAGGCACAAGAGAGATTACTAGAAAGAAACAAGCAGAAGTTGCTGAAGGCACAAGAGAAATTTTAAGAAGAAGCAAAGTGAGAGGGTCTGAAAAGAGAGGCAACAAGGTGCAGAAGATCTAAAGGAATTACAGAAACAAACAAGAGAGAGGTCACAAGGCTCAAAATTTCTGGCTCTCAGTGTAAGCCAAAGTCTCAGAAAGACTCAGTGGGGTTCAAAATAAATAAAACAGTGCAAGATAACAGAAGGAAGTTCAAAACAAAAGTCTAGAAAATATAGGAGAGTGCACAAAAACAAGAGTCACAAAGCAAGGAAAGTACAGAAAGAAAGGAAGAGATGCAAAAAAACAAAAGTATGAAAATAACAAAGTGTCGAAAAACTTGTCTGAAAGTGGCAAATTGAGGTGCAGAAAAGCAAAACAATTAGAAGAACCAACAAGTTAAAAGCAGAATAGATTACAAGAAAAAAGAGTGAAGGGTCTAAAAACAAAGTACAAAAAAACAAGGGTCTAGAGAGGTCTGAAAGTATCAGAGGTGCTGAAAGAGGTCTGCGAAGAGGTCTGAAAAGAGCAAGAAGTCTGGGACCAATTGGTCTGAAGAGCAGGCAGGAAAGTTACAGAAAGAGGGAACATGGAGTTATGAAAGGGCAAGAGGGGATTAGAGAGAAGAGAAGAGGTCTGAAAGAGGCAAGGCTGCCATGGCAAGCATAAGGTCACTGAAGAGAACAAGTGAGTCTGAAAAAGACAAAAGAACATAAAAACAACAGGAGGTCACTGAAAGGCAAGTGAGGAGGTCTGAAAAGAACATCAGAGATCACAAAAAAACACGGAGTTGCGAGCTGTGGAGGTCTGAAAGACAAAGAGAGATTGAGGCAAGAAGTGTAGAGAAGAAGAACAGTCTGAAAAAGTGAGAGGAATTTTAGAAGAAGCAGGAAGGTGCAGATGGGAGACGAGATTGCTGAAGAGGAGCAGGTGAGGTGCAGAAACAATCAGTCTGAAGCTCCATGAGTTAGGCATAGGGTCTAAGAGAAACAAGAGGTCTAGAAAAGCAAAGTGCAAGTAAACAGGAGGGGTACAAGCGAAGAAGGTGCAGAAAAAAACAGGAAAAATTCTAGATCTAGAAAGGAACAAATTAGAAAAGCAAGATCTACAAACGTATCTGGGATTGCTAGAAACAAGTGAGGTCTAGAAACAAGAGAGATGCAGAAAGGAGCAACAGGATTGTGAGAAGCAAGAGAAAGTACTGAAAGAGGCAAGTGAGGATGCAGAAATGGCAGAGCAGTGCAGAAGAGACCATCAAAGGTGCACAAAGAAGGCAAGGGAGTCTAGAAAGACAGGAGGATTCTGAAAAGGAGAGGTGAAAAACAAAGTGCTGAAAAACAGAGGTCAGAGCTCAGAAGAATTGCAGAAAGTGTCAAGTAGAGTTAGAAAGAAGCCAAAACAGTGCAGAAGAACCATGGGAGACACAAAAAAACAAGAGGATTTTAGAAAAAGATGGAAGGTCAAAATCTAAGGAAGTCTAGAAAAACAGGAAGAGTCTAGAAAAGTCTAAAAATAACAGAGTGCTAAAGCTATAAAGATATAAGAAACAAAGTGCAAAAACAGCAAATTATAAGTAAGGAGATTAAACAGGCAGGAAAGGAGGTGCAGAAAGAGAACAGGGGTACAGAGGCGAAGAGGTCAGAGAAGGGGTGCAGAAGGCAAGCAGCATGCAACAGAGGTGCTGAAGAAATAGTAGAGAGAGTGTAAAGAAAGGCAAAAGGAACTGCAAATATAGGAAGGTGCTAAACAAAGTGGATACAGAAAGAAGCAAGGGAGGTGCAGGAAGAGGCAATGAGGGGTCTGAGAAGAAGCAACCAGAGGTCTTGGAAGAAACAGCAGAGGAGTTGCAGAATGGGGGCAAGAAGGAGTGCAGAAAGAGGCAATAAGAGTGAAAGATCAGAGAGATGCGAAGAAGCAGGAAGGAAGTTGCAGATGAGAGACAAGTTCTGAAAAGAACAAAGAAGGTGCAGAAAGACAAGAGTGGGTGCAGAAAGGAGCAGAGATCTGTGAAAAAAGCAACAGAGGTGCTGAAAGGCAGGTGAGGTACAGAAAAACAAGAAAGTAGAAAAAAATATGAAGGTGCTGAAGAAAATAGTGTGGTCTGAAAAACAAAGTTCTGAAAAACATCAGGAGATGCTGAAGAACAAAATTACAAGCAAGTCAGAGGAGTGCAAGAAATAGGAGTTAGAAAGATCTAAGAATTGCCAACAAAGTGCAGAAGAGCAGAGAATTTCTGAAAAACAAGCTTGGAGGTGTGAAAGAAGCAAAAGTGCTGAAGAGACAAAGTGAGGTTCAAAGTAAGCAAAACAGTGCAGAAGAACATGAGGTTCAAGGAGCAAGAGGGGTTAGAAAGATGGGAGAGGATTGCTAAAGAAACAAGAGAGTACAAGAAAGAAGGCAGGAGGGATTACAGAGAGAAGAAAGGCAAAGATCAAAAACAAAGTGCTGAAAACCAGCCAGGGACCATGAGAAGCCAAGAAAGTCACAAAGTGGCAAGTGAGGTCTGAAAGCAAAACAGTCTGAAGACCAGCCAGGAGTTGCAAAAGCAAGGTGGGTCTGAAGGTAGGGAGGGGTCACTAAAGGCAAGAAAGTCTGAAAAGGCAGAGGTCTAGAGAAAGTGCAGAAAGTGGCTAGGAGTGCTGAAGGGGTGCGAAGGAGTGCAAAAACAAGAAAGTCTGAAGAAACAAGATTGAGTCTGAAACAAAACAGAAGAGTCTAGAAAAAGTATAGTGTAAGAAAAAAACAAAAGGTCTAGAAAAAGGTCAAAAACAAAAACAACTGCACTCTCTCAGAGTGCTGAAGGGGTAGAGTGAGGGGTTGCAGAAAGAGACAAGACCTGCTGAAAAACAACAGAGGTGCTGAAGGAGGCAGTGAGGTCTGAAAGGCATCAAAGTCTGAAAAGCTGTGGATTGTGAGCAGCAGAGTGAAACAAGAGGAGTGCAGAAACAAGGAGTGTGAAGAAACAAACGAGTACAAGGCGAAGAGAGGATTGAAAGCAGAGGAGGTCACAGATGCGAGGAACAGAAGGAATTTCTGAAGAAACAAAGTGGAGGTCTCTGAAGGCAATCAAGTGCAGAAAGCAACGGGTTCTTGAAAAACAACAGAAAGGTCTAGAAGAGCAAGAGGGGTCTAGAAAAACAAGTGAAGATATGGAGGAGGTGCAAAGCGAAGAAGGTCAGCGCAGGCGGATCTGAATAGAGAACAAAGTTAGAAGAACCAAAGATCTCAAGAAAATAACCTGGGATTGCTGAAGAGGCAAGTGAGGTGCAGAGGCAAGGGTGAAGAGGCCAACAGAGGTGTAGAAAAAAACAAGAGGGTGCTGAAAGGGCAAAGTGGGTCTGAAATAAGCAAAACAGTCTGGCGAACCAAAGCTCAAAGGTGCCTAAAAACAAAGTCTAGAAAAAAACAGGAGGTCTGGCACAGGAAAATCTAAAGAAAAACAAAAGGTGCTGAGAAAACAAGAGTGTAAAAAAACAAAATGCAAAAATGACAAGTGGTGCAAAAATAAAACAGTCTAAAACTCCACTCAGAGGTCCAAGCAAAGTCTAAAATCAAGAATTACTAAAATACAAAGTCTACAAAACAGAAGGAGTGCAAAAAATCAAATCTAGGAAGTGCTGAAAAAGCATAAAGACATAAAAACAAAAGAAGGTCTGAAAAACAACAAAGTACAAAAACAAAGTCTACAAAAACAAACAGAGATCTAAGAACAATTACAAAAACAAAGTCTAA
Organism: Calotriton arnoldi; assembly: GCA_963921515.1. Taxonomy (NCBI): domain Eukaryota; kingdom Metazoa; phylum Chordata; class Amphibia; order Caudata; family Salamandridae; genus Calotriton; species Calotriton arnoldi. The sequence goes on along the minus strand of CAWUFW010018858.1, from coordinate 6,664 downwards.
AAAAGAGTCTAAAAAAACAAAAACTACAACGTATGAGAATCTTGAAAAGAACAAGTGAGGTGTGAAGGAACAGAGAACTATGAAAAACAACAGAGGTGCTGAAGAACAGAGTGAGATACAGAAGAAGCAAGAGAGGTCTGGGAAGGAGCAATGAGAGGTGCAGAAGAAAACAATGGGGAGTGCGGGAAGCAAAGCTGGAGGTGCCAGAGTGAGACAAGAGGAGTTGCAGAGAGGCAATAGAGGGCTGAAGAGTCAGAAGTGCTACAACAGGAAAAGTTAATTAGGAACTATGGGGGTACAGAAGAAATAGAAAGTCTAGAAAAATAAAGTGGTCTACTGAAAAACAAAGATCTGTAACGCAGCAGGAGGTGCTAGAAAAACAAGTGAATTAGAAAAATAAAGGTCTAGAAAGGAAAGGTCATAAAGTAACAGAGGTGCTGGGCGGTGAGGTTGCAGAAACAAGAGAGGTGCAGAAAGAAGCAACAAGAGGGTACTGAAAAGAACAATTAGAACAGAAGAGTAAGAGAGAGGAGATTGCAGAAAAGAAATAACACTGGGGATTGCCGAAGAGGCAAGAGAGGTGCAGAAAGATGTAAAGTGAGGTACAGAGGCCAACAGGAGTTAAGAAAGATGCAAGAAGAGGTCTGAAACAAGCAAGAGAGATCACAGAAAGAAGCAAAATTTCTGAAAAGCAACAGGGATGTAAAGCTCGAAAGTACTGAAAAACACAGGTGAGGTGCAAAGCAAAACAGAAACAGTGCAAAACAACTGAAAATTCTAAAAACAAGAGAGTACAGAATAAATAGAAAGTCACACAAGAACAAAATACAAGAGAGCAGGATGGGTCACAGAAAGAAAGGATCAATAAGTCTACGAAAAAGTATGAAAAAAAAACAACAAAGTGTAAAAAAACAAAAGTCTAAAAAAATGTAAAAGGAAGTCTAAAAACAAAAGTCTAAAAACAGAAAAGAGTCTGAATAGAAATAAAGTACAACATGAAAAGTCTCACTTTTTTTGAAATTAAAAAAAATCTAAAAAAAATAACAAAGGTCGCTGAAGAGGCCAGTGAGATTCTGAAAAATAAAGAGGAGTGCAGAAAGAAGGAAGAAGATGCATAAAGTGACAGGAGTGCTGGAAGAGCCTGAAGGGTTGCCAGAAAGGCAAGAGAAGTGCAGAGGCAACAGGAATTGCAAGGGGAGGCAAAGAGGTGCAGAAGAGAAGAGGGATGCAGAAAGACAGAGAGATCTGCAGTAAAGCAGCAGAGGTACTGAAAGAGAGTAAGTGAGATTTAGAAAGAAGACAAGATCTCGGAAAAGCAACAGAGGATGACAGAGGCAAATTGAGGTCTGAAAGAAGCAGGGAAGGTTACAGAAGAGACAATCAGGTCTGAAAAACAATGGGGAGTCTGAAGAGGAGGAACAGAAGGAGAAAATGAAAAACAAAGGTCTCAAGGGCAGAGGATGTGAAGAGGCCAAAACAGTCTGAAGAACCAAGAGAGGTGCAGAGAAGCCAGCAGAGGTTGAGACGGAGACAGGGGATTCTGAAGAAGGAGAGAGATTGAGAAGCAGCAGAGGTTGCTGAAGAGGTCATGAGATCATAGAAAGACAGAGATTGCAAAAACAGGCAGCAGAGAGGTTACAGAAGGGGCCAGAGGTTGCTGAAACAGACAGGAAGGTACAGAAGAGAACAGGTGCAGAAAGAGCAAGAGGTGCAGAAATGAAAGGGGTGCAAGAGGCAAAGATCTGCATAAAATCAGCAGAGGTGGTGAAGGAAATAAAGTGGATTAAAAATAAAAGTTAAAGAAACAATAAAGTCTGGCAAGGGGTGCAGAAAGCAAGGGTTCTAGAAAGGAGAAAGTACAGAAACAAGGGATTCTCAAAGGCAGGAGGATGCAGAAAGGAGCAAGGGGGCAGAAGAAGCAACAGGAGTTGAGGCGAGGTGCAAGCGGGTGGAGGTCTGGCAGAGTATGGGGATTAGAAGGCATAGAAGATGCAAACAAGCAGAAATTCACAGAAAAATGAAAGTGCTGAAAGCAACAGGAGGTGTGAAAAACAAAGATGCTGGAAGAGGCAAGTGAGGTCTATAAATAAACAGAAACAATTCTAGAGCAGAACCAGTAGAGGGTCTCAGAACCAAGGTCTAGAAAGTAGGTGAGGTGCTAAAGGAACAGAGGAGGTCTGAAAGGAGCAGGAGGTTAGAGAAGGAAGAGGTGCTGAAAGTGGCTAGAGGTGCTGAGGCGAAGGATGTGAGAAACAAAGTGAAGAACAGCAGGGGTTAGAGAGACAGAGGTCTGAAGAAAATGGAGGTCTGAAGAACAAAGGCTGAAAGCAACAAGAGGTGCTGAAGAGTAGGTGGTCTGAAAGACAAAGACACAGAAAAGCAAACAGAGGTGCTGAAAAAGTGCCGTGGTCACAGAAAAGCAAGAGGAGTACAAGGCAATCGAAGGTCTGAAAAATAGAAGTCTGAAACATAAAGTCTAAAACAAAGTCTAAAAACAAAAAGGTAAAAATATAGAAGTACAAAAACAAAATGCAAAAGCAAAGCGAATTCTAGTCATGAGAACAAGGAATTAAAACAAAATTACAAAGTGCAAAAACAAAGTCTGCAAAAAACATGAAGTGCTAGAAAAACAAGTGAAATTAAAAAAACAAAAGTCTCAAGAAAGAAGTATAAAAATAACAAAGTGCTAAAAGCAAAAATTAAAAGCTAAAAGAAAGTACAAAAAAACAACAAAGTATAAAAAAGTAAAGTAGATTACAAAACAAAAGTCTAAATATAAAGGAGAATTACTAAAACAAAAGTATAAAAAAATAAAGTAAAGGGGGTCTGAAAAGAAGCCTTGGGAGGTGCAGAAAGATGCAAAGTGCAAATGGCAGAAGGTACAGAAGAAACAAAATTTCTGAAGAAACCAGCAGGATAATGAAATGAAAGTGCTGAAGAGACAAGTGAGTTCAGAAATAAAGCAAAGCAGTCACCCAGAAGACCAACAAAGGGAGGTTCAAAAACAGAGGTGCAGAAAGATATGGAGGTGCTAAAGAAACAAGAGTACTGAAAAATAGCAGGAGGTGCAGAAAGAAGGAGGAGAAGATCTAGAAAAACCAGAAAAGTGCTAGAAAAACAACAGAAGGTGGCAAGCAAGAAAGAGGTCACAAAGATGTAAGTAGGGGTCACAAGCTCCCAAGCAGTCTGAAAGAGTGCTGGGGATTGCAAAAGCTAAGATGGGTGCAAAGTGGGAGGGGTGCACAAGAGGCAAGAGAGGGAGTACAAAAGGAGCAGGAGGATTACAGAAGAAGAAGAAGTGCAGAAAGAAGTGTGGAGGAGGTGCCTGAAGAGGCCTGCAGGAGATGCGAAAGAGCAGAGAAGAAGAGGTGGAGAGGTGTGTTAGATTGCGAACAAGGCAGAAGAGTCTGAAAAAAAAAGAGAGGAACATGGGTTGAAAAAAACAAGAGTCAGAAAAAGAAAAGGGGTCTGAAAAGAAACAAGAAACACAGAAAACAACATAGGTGCTCAGAAAAACTAGTGAGGAGGTACAGAAAGAGACAGAAGAACTACAGAAAAGCCTTGGGAGGTGCTGAAGAGCCAAGTGGGAACAGAAGAGGCAATAGAAGTCAGAAACAACGGGTTGCGAGAAGCAACAGAGGTGCAGAAGAGGCCAAAGAGGGGTGCTGAAAACAAGAAAGTGTCAAAAACATGAGTCTCAAGCGAGTCTGAAAAGCAGAAGGGTCTGAATGGAAGGAACAAAGTGAAAAATTAAGTGAGTGCAAAAATATCGAAAATCTATAAGAAAAGCTATGAGTTCATGGCGCCTTTAGGGAGTCTAAGAAACAAAGGTCACAAAAACAAAGATTAATGGAGAGTCTGAAGAAGCGAAGAGGTTGCAGAAGAAGCAGGAAGGTCTGGATAGAACAGAGTTGCAGAAGAGCAAGAGATCTGCAGAAAAACAATAGAGGTTGCTGAAAGAACAAGTGAGGTCTAGAAGAGTGAAAGTGCAGAAGGAGCCAACCAGGATGTAGAAGAAACAAGAGAGGGTGCTGAAAGGAGCAAGTGGGGTGCAGAAATAAGCCAAACAGTGCAGAAAGAGCCAACAAGGTTTTCAAGAAGCGAGAGGTACAGAAAGAGCAGGAGGGTCTGAAAAAGGCCTAGAAAAACAAAGGTACTAAAAGCTCACTCAGAAAGTCACTTTAGCAAAGTCTGAAAGTGTAAGTGGTCTGAAACTCAAAATGGTCTGAAAGACCATGGGGTCTAAGAAACAAAGGAGTGCAGAAAGGTGGGAGGGGTGCCTAAAGATCTAAGAGAGTACAAGAGGCAGGAGGATTAGAGGCGTCTGAAAAGTAGCAGAGGTGCTGAAAGAGAGCGCAAGGGTGTAATAATAAAGAAACAAGAAAGTGCAGAAAAACAACAGAGGGAGGTGAAAAGAGCAAGAGGTCTGAAACCAGGCAGAGGATTACTGAAAGGGAACAGGAGTCACAGAAAAGAGACAAGAGAGGTGCAGAAGAGAAAAAGGTCTGAAAAATAAAGAGGGCACAGAAAAAAATGCAACAGAGGTTAACTGAAAAGGCAGAATTAAAGGTGTAGAGACAAGGGAGCACAGAAAAACAACAGGAGTGCTGAAGAAACAAGTGAGATGAAAAACAAAGTGCAGGAAGAATAATAAAGTGCAAAGCAGCAGAGGTGCGGAGAAGCAACAAGGTGCAGAATGAGGCAAGAGAGGTGCAGAAAGGCAATAGGAGTACAAGAAGGATCAAGAAATGCTGAAAAGCAGGAAAGGTGCAGATGGGAACAGGAGTGCAAGAGAAGCAAAGTACAGAAGAACAAAGTGGGTGCAGAAGAAACAAAGATCATGTAGAAAAGCAACAAGGAGTGCTGAAAGAGCCAAGTGAGTACAAAAAAGCAAAGTTTTGAAAGAAGAAAGTGCTATAAAAAAGTAACAGAGGTGCTGAAGGGCGGGTGAAGAGATTGCAGAAGAAATAAGAGAGGGTCTGAAGAAGTAACAGGGAGTGCATGAAAGAGCAATGGTGGTCTGAGAGAGCAGAGGGGTGCAAAGCCAGCAGAGGTGCAGAGGCAAGTGGGTCTGGCGTCTAGAGTGAAGTACAGAAGACAACAAGTTCTGAAAGTCTCAAGAAGGTGCAAAACAAACAAGAGAGTCTACAGAAAAGCAGAGCTATGAAGAAGTAACAGGAATTAATCTTGAAAAACAAGGAGTACAGAAGAAAGAAGAGACAGGTGAGGTGCAAAATGAGCAAAACAGTCTAGAAAAACAACAGAAATTTATAAAGGCAAAGAAGGTCTGGGAAATAAAATGGAGAAGATTCAGAGGCAGGAGTCTAGGAGCAGGATGGGTTAGAAAGGATGTTAGAGATTCTGAGAAAGAGGCAAAGTGCTGGAAAGGGAAACAACAGAGTGTGAAGAAAGCAAAGAGAGGGTGCAGAAAGTGGCAAGTGAGGTTGCAGAAAGAAGCAGAGCAGTGCAGAAAGAACCAGCAGAGGTGCAAAAAAAGAGCCAGAGAGTGCAGAAAAAAGGTGTGGAGAGATTACTAGGAGTGCGAGAGGATACAGAAAGAGGCAGGAGGATTGCAGAAGGAATGAGAGGTACAGAAAGAAATGTGAGGATGCTGGAAAGGGGCGCTGAGATGATGTATAGAAAAGGCTGAGAGAGGTCTGCAGAAAGGAGCAACGAGAGGTACATGAGCGAGGCAAGAGAGGAGCACAAACAGAGCAGGAGGAAGGTCTGAAAGAGGAACAGGGGTACACGAAAGAGGCCAGAGAGGTGCAGAAAGAGAGCGAGGGGTGCTGCAAAGAGGCAAAGTGCCTGCAGAGAAGAACGCAGCAGAAGGTGCTGAAAGAGACAAGTGAGGTTGAAAGACAATAAAGTGCAGAAAACAGGAGGTCTGGGGCTGCTGAGGTTAAGGAGGCAAGAAGGCTGCAGAAAAGCAGCAGAGGTGGTGAAAGAGGCAAGTGAGGTGCAGAGGCAATGGGGGTCTGAAAACAACGGAGGTGAAAGCCAACCTGGGAAAGGTCTGAAAAGAGAGTCAGAAGGGTCTGAAAAGACAAAAGAGGTGCAGAAAAGCAGGAAAGGTGCAGATAGAGGAACAGGGGTGAGAAAGAGGCGAAGATGCAGAAAGAAAGGGGTTAGAAAAGAGGCAGAATCTGAAAAACAACAGAGGTGCTGAAGAAACAAATGGTGCAAAGCAAGAGGTCTGAAAAAGAAGAAGAAGTGCATAAAAGAGTGACAGGAGACACTGAAAGAAACACGAAGGGTGCAAAAGAAACAAGAAATGCAGAAAAAAAAGGCAACAGAGGAGGTACAGAAGAGACAAGGGGTTCTGAAGAGAAAAAGAGGAGGTCTAGAAAAGAGGCAAGAGATCTCGATAAAGCAACAGAGTGCTGAGGCAGGTGAGGTGCAGAAGAGCAGAGATCTCTGAGAAAAACAACAGGTGCTGACAGGAGTGAGGTGCAGAAAGCCAGAAGGTGCAGAAGACCAATCAGTGCAAAAAAGCAAGAAAGTCTGAAAGAGGAAAGTATAGAAAAGGAGAGAAAGTAGAAAAAAACAAAGGTGTCAAAAACAAGGATGCAAGAGGCAAAACAGTACCAAAAGAACAAGAAGAAAGTCTGAAAAACAATAGGAGTGCAAACGGAGGCTCTGAGGGTCAAATATCTTATGCTCA